>JBBBDQ010000640.1:702500-782500 GCA_037127315.1 Ascarosepion bandense
AGGCAGTACTGGTGTGCAAGGGGTTAAATGAGAGAAGATTTTTGAAAAGAAGGTCAAGGTACAGAGGTTGTCAGAAAAATGATAAGAGAAAAAATAAGAAAAGGAGATAAGCGTTGGCAGCTGACGTTAGAGATTGTAGTAATCAGGGAAGCAAGTATACAGGAGGGGTTTCCATAGGCGAGAAGTGCGAACATTAACTCATAGAATAGAAGTATTGGTTACAGTTGACAATTTTGACTGCAAAAGGGTAGGGCAGAGTTGCTAAGCTAGTAGCTCGAGTAAATTCGCATAGACGGGCACCAGGGAGATAAGCAGAGCAGAAGCTGTGAAAATATTTGTAGAAAAGACAGACGGAAGCCACATCCCGTCGGTGAGAAAGTGATTAAAGTCGAGCTGCCAAAACGGGATCGATTATATTGCAGATTATTTTCTGGATTATGTCGAGAAGCTCGAGGTGAATAGCAGAAGCACCAGACCAGATATGGCAGCAGTAGTCAGTGCACAGACGAATGATAGTTTTGTATATATACATATATATATATATATATATATATATATATATATATATGAAAGATAGATTCTGACTAGAAAAATTTCCTGACTCGACACAGTGACCCAAACTTCCTAGCAGTAGATGTAGCTATTAATTTGATGTAGTCGTTCCACTTGATTTCGGCTGAGTGAGTGAAGCCGAAGAGGCGCAGTGTATTGCTTTTGGGAGACTAACGTGATACATACTGATAGACGGTAGGAATCTATCTCTACGGTGGTTAAAGGAGATCAGCGTTTTGAAAGAATTAATATTTACGAGCGACTTCTTACCCTAGTCCACCACAGAATGGAAGTCCTTTTCAAGAGAAGCAGTGAGGTTTACTTTGTTAGCCGTGGCAAATTTCTTAATAAAACGAAAGTAAATGGTGGTGTCATCTGTATAGGTGCCTACTTGGGAACTTATTACATCAGAAAGATCATTGATGAACATCAGGATTAGCGTAGGTCCTAGGATAGAGCGTTAAGGGACATCTGCGTTTGTATAAAAGGATCTGGAAGCGTGCATCTTCAATACGATCTTCCTTATGCGATTTGATAGAAACGATTGGATTAAATTAAACAAGCTTTCAGTTACACCATAGCCCTGTAGCTTGCGCAGAAGGTCAGCATGCCAAACCCTGTCAAACACTTTCGAGATATCCAAGGCTTCAGCTCGAGTTTTGCCGTCCTTATAAAGAGCCTGGTATACGTATTTGGTGATGGTCATTAGCTTATCGTCGGTAAACCTGGCTAATCGGAAGCCATACTGTTTATCAGCGAATATGTTGTGGGATGAGAGATGATGAACCACTTCAGCATTGATAACAGCCTCAAAAACTTGACTTATAGGCTATAATTAGAGGAGTCAGAGGGCTCTCTAGAGTTTTTAAAGACAGGAAGTACAGAGGAGAACATCCAACAAGCTAGAAAGCAAGAAGCAGCGAGGAAATAGTTGTAGAGTTTGGAGAAGACAGGGGAGAGGTCAGGGGCACTTTTTTTAGGATGATAACTGGAATTCCGTCGTCTCCGCTTGACTTATTGGAGTTAAGCTTAGAAATTATGTTAGTGATCAGAGAGGGGGTTATGTCACTCAGTTTATCTGCAGTTCTAGGCGGGAAGTCAGGGGTGGGCACTTTAGACATGTCAAACGTAGGGGTGGACCAGAATTTGCTGTCAAAGCACTCAACCTTGTCCGCTGTGGCTTTGAGGATCTCAAATTTATTGAATAATGGAGGAATCAAGAGTTTGGTATTGTTTAACACACTTTTGCAGAGCCGCCAATCGTCTTTGGACCCAAACATGCTAGATCCTAGATCTAGACTTTGAAAACAAAAAAGTGCCTATTGTAGTCAGGCAGCCAAACAAGCAGGAGGAAACAAAGTGGATGAATGAGGTTTAAGCTGGAACTTCCTGACTGGGATGAAAGCATCGATGCCAGCTTTCACTCAAAAGGATACTTCAGAAGCGTAGTCCTCAATAGGGAAACTAAACACTTTGTTCCAAGGGACATCACAAAGAAAATCGCGAAACAACTCCCAGTCCTCTCTTTGATAGCAGTAAGATATTCTGCTGGTAGGAGGTTCTTGAGGGAAGAGGAGTGAAGAGAGATATTAGCGGAAACCCCAGAGTTGCCCAGAGGGCAGAGCTGCATAGCATGGCAAGAATCAGGGATATAAATAAAGCAGGGATCTAGAAGGTAGGTGTTTCCTTCACGGATACTGGAGAATCGCGTGGAGAAACCCACCACTTTATGCATGCATATTATATATATATATATATATATATATATATATATATATATATATTGCCCTACTTTGTATTGAGCACTTTAAAAAAGTAAATGCTACGGACTGGACTGTGGATTTTTACTCCATTTGTTCTTACTGTTATATATATATATATATATATATATACATACATACACGATGTATTTCAGTTTACTTATTAAATTAGTACTGAAAGAATGTGAGATAGACAAATTTTTAAAAGATAAAAGGAATAGAAGAATAAATAAAAATAATTAACTTGAATTAATTTAAAAAATTAAAAGCATGATGATATATTATGAAGATAAAAAAATTAAAATTTGCAATTAATTAAAAATGCAATTTCTAGAGTTAAATATAAAAACTATAGTGTTAAAATAAAAACCATATGCTTAACGTGAATCACGTTTTCTCTCGCTGATGGAGATTTTGCTTTTGTTAAATAATTTTTATTTTATTTTTGTGACATTGGTTCATCACGAGAAATGTCGAAGTAACATTTGGATTGAAATTATAAAGGAACTGTCCACACGTCATGTTTGTTTATTAAATATTTCCAGATTTTGACTGGCTTCAGTGCTTGTTAAGAATTTATGTGATCTGAAAAATTTCCCCGCAGACGAAGAAATGACTTGAAGCAATAGAAATGTGCTTCTACTGAAAGATGCTGAGAATTCCATGGACTGAATATGTCAGCAACGTTAAAGTTTTTTAAAAATGGAAAGAAAAGTACACAAAATTAATGATACATAATATCAGAAAGTAACAGCTGAGATTTCTAGGACACATAATGAGGACAGAGAGCTTGGAAAAGTTTACACTCACAAGACACAAGGTGCAGGGGAAATCAGCGTATAACCTACCTTACTAGCATGTGTAGATGGATGGCAGAAATTTCTGGAAAGTCATAATCGTCAACGGCCTGAACAAACACAAATAAGAGGATTACTTTGTACATCAATTTTTAAATAGAATGTTTTAATTATTTTTTTGGATTTGATGTCGTGGGAACGTGATGTCATTTAAAATTAGTTTGAGTTTGAGTTTTGTTTAACGGCAAATCAACCTTTGTGTGGCATTTAATGCCGAAAAGGTGGGATTTTAAGATATTTTTAATGTTTTAAGGTTGATTTACTTAGATTTTGATGAAGTTTTCGATTCAAAAATGTTTTGCTGAGAATAATTTTTCCATCAAAAATGTGTTATGGTAATAATATTTTTTTCATTGTTGGTAATATTTTTCCTTAAAAAAATGAATATTTTCTATAAAAGTGTATTTTTATACTTTTATAGTGTTTGGACCCCAATTTGGAGGTTTACTATTTGCCCATAGCTGGGACCCTAACAGGTACTGCCACTCCGGGTCAGGGTGGACCTGGGAACAACAGAAAATAAGAGGTGGTTCCGTGCTTCTCACAACCTCCAATTTTGCAATTTACCGTCGTGCCCAGTACCATCATTTAAAATTAAATTCTTATAATGATTCATGGATTGGCATCATAAGAGTTTGGAGTATATACATGTTAAATTGAGTTTGCGTAAAGGCAACGGTTTTGTTGATTACTCGTTGTTTTCACTGAATATGAAAGGCTTCTAAATATTCTGATTTTGTTTGCTATTTCTTCTAGTAATTATTATAAAACTAACAAGGAGCTGCCATATTGTATTTTTCGTAATATTCTTCTTTGTGTGTTCCTTTATCATGTAATACCATATTGCACTTTGAGCAACTATATTACAAGTGAACCCACGGGTGATAGTTACAGTTGTATATCCTTTATACAACTATATACTTTTGCATCATTTCAAGGATTTTCTTTCACTTAAAGATAATTTTTAGTGGATACTCTTGTTTAAGTATACGCTCTGTGTATTAAACAATATATTTATCTATTTTCGTCTACCAGCCTGAATATTCGAGAAATGTTAATCGCGAAATCTTTTCAAAATACTTTTTAAATAAGATTTCAATAAGATCTTCTAATAAATGTGATGTTTAATAAATACAAAGAGTGACTATCTCAAATACGTTTATCCACTAAAAAATAACGTTGAAGTAATGAAAAATGTCGGATTAATAAATAAAAAATCCATTCCTTTCATTAGAGATTAATAAACTCTATATAACTATAGTATTTATATCGTTTTCAAAAATAAAATCTCCAGTAGGGTAAGAGAATTTATGAACAACATTAATCTAAATCAGAGGATTTGATTGTATTAAGCTTTTTCTACTGAGTAATAAATTAAAGCGATTAATTATTTTATAAATAATAACAAATAATAGTTATTATATTTTAAATCATAGCATTTGATAATTAATCGATCATTTAAAGAAAAATAATTTTTTAATTGGTAAAATTTGTCCACTTTATTGCACAAAACAGGCGTGCGCACACACATACACTACCGGCAATAATTATTAGGCCACCCCAGTTTTTTTTTTTTTAACAAAATGATGTATTTCATACTATTTTTAGTACTTATTTGCAAGATTTTACCAGGCAAGAAAGCAAAAGTGAAATCGTCCGAATCACCCTAAATTTTATTCATTCTGTCATTGATGAAATTGCAATATAGGTAATTATTAAATATTTATAAGTTCATTTGATGCACATATTATTGTGCCAGTATTAACAAAAGAACCATTCTATTTTCATTTACAATTATTCACTTCGCAATAAATACTAAAAAATACTATGAAATACATCATTTTTTTAAAACACTAGGGTGGCCTAATAATTATGGCCGGTAGTATATATATATATATATATATACATAGCAAATCTGCAGAGTGCGATGGGTAAATTGTCGCTCTTTGCCTTGTAAAATTTTGGAAAGTAATAATAACAAAAGAACCATTCTATTTTCATTTACAATTGTTCAATTGGCAATAAATACTAAAAAATAGTATGAAATACATCATTTTTTTAAAACATTGGGGTGGCCTAATAATTATGGCCGGTAGTGTATGGGAAAAATGCATGGCAGGGTGGAAAACGTTTGCTTGTGACGAGTTTCGTCCTTAAACGACGAAACACGTCATTAGAAAACTTTTTCCACTTTATCATACATTTTTTTCTCAAAAGTGTTCTTCATATATAAAAATATAAATCGTTATCTTACATATATGTAAATAAAGTTTGGTGAGAATTGAACGAAATCAGTGGCGTAGTTGAGGTTTTGGCGCCCGGGGCGCCCCTCGTGTTTTATAGAGGATTTGCAGCGTTTGATTTGCGCGCATGAATCCTGAATGTATAAAGTCATGCTTCTGTATGTCCGTTAGTCCTTTATTCGTGAGCCCCCGATTGTAAATTCTTATAAAAAACCTTAAACTAATCCGTGGGTAAAAGTTTTAAATTTTTTTAGAAAAGATTCAATTTTTTTCTGATTCTAGCGGTAAATGTTTTTGACTGCTTTCTGGCCGATTGAAATGTCTCGCCTATAGTGAGAATGTAACGGGATCATTTGACAGGCCTCCTTAATAAGGACCGCCTTGGCTTAAGCCTAATAATCAATAGCACTCCCTAGCCTAATAACGTAAAACTGACAACTGTGAGAGGCTGATTAACGTCAACTACAAATTATATTTGTGTCAATTATACAACGTAGCAAAAGTGCAGCCCAAAAAAGTGTCACCCTGGTTGGACCGCTGCTTCCGACTCCTTAACTACGCCACTGGACGAAATAGTAAATATATAAGATAATTTTGGAAGTTTCTGATTTGATATGTGTTGACAGTGAGCCATCACCAGAAAAAAAAAAAATTCATGAGAATAACTGCTGGGTTTTGAAAAAACAATGAGGAACACGTGTATATGAAAATATAATCTATTTTTATTTTTCGTTGGTGACGCTTGCGTGAAACAAGAGGGCAGTCAGAGAGAGATCAGGGCTAGGTACCTTCACTATTTCGCGAGAAAAACAGCATAGCGTAATGAAAAAGGTCATAAACTTAACGAAAATAAAGTTTTATCGTCAAAATGCTGATGTTAAAATTATTACGATGAAATACCAAAGTATTTTAAAATTATTTTTTGAAATTTTTTAATCCTTTCTAACACGTTCGAAATTTTGGTTAAAATCTTGTTTTGTTTACGTCATTGCCGTGGCTAACTTTTAACATTGATTTTTTTGCGCTTTTTTTTTCCCGTAGGAAACACATTTATTTGAAAATTCTTGTTAAAATTATATAATTGTCCGATAATGAAATTTTCAGGACTTATTCACAAATAAATGAAATTATTTTTTTAAATGTTTTTTTTTTAATATTCGTAAATTTTTTTTTTTAAATTTTCAGGAGTCATTCACAAATAAATGAAATTATTTTTTTTAAATGTTTTTTTTTTAGAAAATATTGGTAAAATTTTTTAAAAATATGTTACCCACCCCCACAAACTTACTTAATTTCATGAAATTTTACACATAACCTTCGTATTTCCTGACAATTTCTTTGTTAAAGGTAGGAGTCCTTGAAGAGTATAAATCGCCTACTTTTCTTTTCAAAATGAATAATGAATTTTTACAAGAATTTTTTCACGTTTTTGACATTTTAATTATAATAATTTATAATTGTTTAAAATCGTGTAAATGTCTCTATTGCAATATTCCCTGAAGTGTATATAATGATTAAGTGGAAACGAAATTTACGAGTCCAAAATTGCAAAGATTATTAAACGTAGTGTTGCTATCTATTTTTAAAATAATTTTTATTTACTTAATACGTTTCTTATTTTTATGCATGGTTGACTAAAATTGCCATTATTATGAAAAGGTTACGTAATTTGAGAGTTTTGTCCCTTCCCTTAGATTTATGAAAATTGCATTTATGGTCATGCGTAGAAGCTGTCATCGCTTCGTCATTCAAAAGTCCGTCAAATGTTCCATCAGATAAACACGACCAATCGTTAATAATTGGTTGTATATTAATTTTTTATGATATAAGTTAGTAATATTTGTTTAAAATCAGATTAATGTAACTTTCAATTTTCTAATTTTACTAATATAAAGTGTCAGAAATCTTTTGAAATATTTTTAAAAGCGATGGAATTTTGTTTGTTTACAAATTTCTTAAAATTAAGAAAATGGCCGCTTTTAAAAATCTTTTAAGAAATCAAAATTAAATGTGACATTTCAATCTATATAATTTCTATCTGAAATACACCAGAATATTTTACTTAATGGAAATAATAAATTTAATCATCATACTTTTAATTAAATCTAAAATGAAATCTTTAAGAATGTTTTTCGTTTTAAAAATTTCATTTTAAAATGAGGTATCGAAAATTTATGCAGAAATAGTGGAGGCACCTAAATTAAGGTGCCGTCTGGAGTCTCTGTCTCTTCAGCTAAAAATTCATGACTTTATATCGTTTTAAAACTCCCACACATTTTTCCTGTTTTTCGGGTTGTCGCTTTGTTGACGTGACCTACCGGTTAGATGTGTTTGTCAATTACCCCCGGCGGTCAATAGTTTTTCAATCTGTTTTTCGCTTGTGTATTTTTTTTTACATCTTGTTGACATTATCTACGTTCGGATATATCTGTCAACAACCCTTGTTCTTTGTTGACCTTAACTTCGGCCGGATGTACCTGTTACTTACCTCCGTCGTTCAAGGTTATATATTACGCAACATTTATATTAGCGATACAAAACGTGATTCACTTTTAGTGCACGGGGGCTTGATTTTTACTGTAAAAGTATTGATAGAAGAATTCACACCTGAGGATGATCTAGAGTAAATCAAATAGTATTTGGATTAACAAACAAACCAAAATATGGCGCCTTCCTTTATGAACTTCAATTTAACATCAAGGATAATTCAGTCAGTTTAGGTGCCACACGTGATACACGCTTGAGCGATCATGTCTTGAAAGAGACATGACTGACTGGGCAGAAGATTATCCCGCACTAGGTTGCCATTGCTTTCTGCGGTAGACTGGTTGCCGACCAAGGCTATAGAACCCAATCTGTCCTGCTATTTAACCCATAACTGGAAGGAAGAGACGGATTAATACCTTTCCCAAGGGTATTTGCGCGCATATGAATACAGTGGATTCAGCTGGAATTCGAACTCGGTTCCCCGGTTCCCCGGTTCACCGGTTCCCCGGTTTCCCGGTTTCCCGGTTTCCCGGTTTCTCGTTCCGAGCCGATATCCACTGTACCACAACGCACATCCCAAGGATAATTAGATAACTAAAAAGAGTTATTATAAAAATAAATATACATATGTGTCTGTGAACACTTTATTTAATCTATGGGGTTAATCTATTCTCATTCCACTGCGCATGTCTAGGGACATCTTATCTAGTTCTTGTATTTAATACCCGCTAGTTATTACTCGCCGTTTCAAATTAATTCAGGTACTCACTGCCCGGCCTAGAGATTGAACTTACAATTACTAGTTCACCAAATTCACACTTTGAACAACTCTGTTATTGTCAGAAATTTATTAGAAATATTTACGAGAATTTATTTGGTACTGCACGATTTTATTCTACAAATTTGGTATTTTTCAATATAATCTAAATAAATATATTCAAAGGTGTGGCAATATAATGTCTCGAATGGTTCTGTGAAAGAAAACTTTTCTTACCTGTTCACAGTCGTATCTAGCTAAACAAAGAGAGGGTAACATAAAGGAGACAACAGCCGATCGTGACCAGGTATGCATTCATAAGCCCATTCCAGGAAGTAAACTATTAAAAGCAGAGACATCCCTTTAAGGAAAGTCTGTTAGAATCTTCTACGCTGTATCTTTATTTCTATTGAGTTCATCTGTCACCATTCGTACAATTAATCTTCGATGTCAATACATCAGAGATCGCACCCTGTCAATATTTCTTTTTGTATTTAAATGCTCAGTTCCTCCATCTTCATTCCTAAAACAACCATGCCACTCAAAAAAAAACAAAAAAAAAAAAACACCGATTTCTTCATAATTTCACTCTAATCTATTTTTAATTGAACTAGCTATTTACTATCGCTTTTACAATGAAAAAGGTGTTAATCAGTTACTGCAGATTCCTTTCACTTGTATTTCTACCAACTGTATAACATGAACACGTAAAACGTACTATACTGCTCGACAACGAATTATTCATCTGCACTGCGCCTAAAGCCTAAAAAGAAAATCAAGATAATCTAAACATATTTAGTGGTTGGTAGATAAATTTCAAAACTGCAAAATACGTATAAATCAGAGATTATAAAACAATCAGCAGAAAACTGAAAACATTGGCAAAAAAAGTACAAAATATAAAACTGACTTCAAGAATATAACTAAAAAAGATCCGAAAAGAATTAAAAAGTTGCCAAACAAGAAAACTGAATTGAGTAGCAATAAATATTTGAAAAAGATGATATGGGCAAATAAAAATACAGAATGTTAAGGAGAGTGGTTAAAAACATACGAGCAACTTGAACTAATTTTCAAGTAAATACGACAAGGAAAAATGTTTAAGTTCGGTAAATAAGTACACCATTTCTTAACAGTTATTTTAGTGAAGAATGTGAAGTATGGTTAGCTGGTTTGTCTTGAAATTGTATATTTCATAAAAATATTCAACCAACACAATTTCTTAAAACGAAACCTACAGACTTTCTCTGCCTATATGACTTTTGTTTTAATTATATCTTCTAAGAAAGACAATAAAGCCAGTAAGACAGAATGGGTTATTGAGTGTGAAAGAATAAGTAAGGGACAAACGTTATTAAGGAGTAAGAGCAATAAAAGAAGCGGGATCAAGAAGACTGTAGATAACGATTGACACTGCATTTAAATTTTTGAAGATTAAATTTAGCTGGAATATAAGAAGCTGGAACGAAGTTCTACAGGCGAAAAAAAAAAGAAATTGTTAGCAAAGAAATTACGATTACATCGAGATATTTCGACTGTAAAATGATGAAACCTTGTTGTCAATCTGGTACAGCCTTTAAATTCATAAATTCTTAGTAACATAGAGAAAAGTTTATCACAACAATTACCATGAAAGTATTTATAGAAAATACACAGGAAAGCTACATTCAAGTGCCATACGTGATACATGCTTTGGGCGATCATGTCTTGAAAGAGACACGACTGACTGGGCAGAAGATTATCCCGCAGTAGTTTGCCATTGCTTTCTGTAGTAGAACGGTTGCCAGCCAAGGTTATATGACCCAATTCGCCCTATTATTTAACCCATAACAGGAAGGAAGAGACAGATTAATACCTTTCTCAATGGTATTTATGCATAAGTGAATGCAAGTAATTCAACTAGAATTCGAACTCGGCTACTAATTCGAACTCGGCTACTAATTCGGACTCGGCTACTAATTGATTCACTATTATGTTTCTATTTTATGTCAGCAGAGAATGTTTGTACAAAAAGACGCGACAAGTCTCTCTTGAAGGTTAGCATCAACCATGCCGATGGAAGGCAGAAAGGGGTCTCTGAAATGATTACTGGGTAGCAATTTTCTTTTGGAAACGTTTTGTGAGCAAAAGAAAATAGAAAAATAAATGGAAATTTTCTGATTTATTTTGAAAATTATTGGCAGAAACGAATTTAAACAAATGCTACATCTGAGCTGATTAACATTGCCATAGGGCGAGAGGACAAATTCTGTTTATTTCTCAATTCCAGTAAAATGTGTTGAACTGTTATGTAATATCAATCCTCCTTTTTAACAGTGAATGTTAGACAATATGCTCACAGATGAAGAAAGATTTGAAGAAACAGCTCGTAGTCTCCCTGCAGTGTCACACACTTTTCCCATCTGTGCACAAGCTTTCGTATTCCCTCAACGTAAAAATCTTTGGACTTATGTCTCAGCCAATCGCTCACAGCACTTTTGACTTCATCGTCAATTTCAAACTTCGTGCCTCTTACGAACGTTTTCAAGGAACCAAACAGGTTAAAGTCTGAAGAGGCAACGGCTGTGTGCCAAAGATGCTTCCTGCAGAGCACAAACAAACGAGCTGAGCTGGGAACTGCTCCCTCGTCCCCCTTACAGCAACTGACCTTGCCCCTTCATATTTTAACCTGTTTGGTTCCTTGAAAGCGTTCATGAGAGGCATGAAGTTTGAAAGTGACGATGAAGTCAAAAGTGCTGTGAGCGATTGGCTGAGACATCAGTTCCAAAGATTTTTACGTTGAGCACAGACGGGAAAAGTGTATGACACTGTTAGGAGGCTACGTTGAAAAATAAAAAAAGTAAGTCCTTATACCGAAAAATTCACCTTATTTATTGAATGATCCTCGTAGAAATGTCTGGTGATTCATGAGAACTTTCTGTCAACTCATTCTAATTGGTTAGCAATAGATTCCATTGGTGCGAAATATATCATCATCATCATCATCAACAACAACAACAACAACAACAACGACAACGACAACGACGACGACGACAACAACAACAACAGTAGTAATAATAACAAAAAATTGTCTTGATAAATACAGACCAAGAAGAACTTAGTTCTTGTAACGCTAGTAATGTTATGGGAGGTAGAAAACAAATCATGAAATGTAGCCATAGCAACATACCGCAACCTGCCTTAGGTTTTTCCAGAGACTGAATACCTCCGACTCATGACTGGCACGAACTGATTAGAGTTTGGGTTCGATCTTGTACAGAATAAAGTTTCTGGTTTATTTTTCTTTCATTTTTTTCTTTATTTTCCCGTACGTTTCACGTGCCAAATACTGAATTACCTCCCTTAGATTGCTTTACGTCATTACATTTTTGAAAGCACTATTTTTTCCAATTAAAACATAAATTTAATATATATTATATAAAATACTTAAAATACACAAACAATGAATTAAAATACAACTTTATGATATTAAAAATAAGAACGAATTCTTCCAGAATTTTTGCAGTTTAATTTTTAATTCACTTTACATTTTTTTCGTCGTCCTTAGAGCTAGTAGAGAGAATGGGGCTGTTGATGATTTTTGTTCTGGGTGCTCTAAGGGACTGAGACCCTGCTTTGTGACTTCCTTGTATTTCTACAACAATACACCATCCCTTTCTTCCTTTTCCTTACTCACACTTGCGATTGGTTTTGGGTTTTGGTCGGAATGTGGGACGGGACCCAGTCGGGCGTTTGACAGCACCGAACCGAGTCGCTGGTCGGCTCATTACAGACAACACGGAACTATCAGTATTTAAGAGAGGAATTTGGATTGCCTGCAGTCTTAACTCCAGTCTTCTCTTGACACGAAGAGGAGAGATGACCAGAAGCCAGACGATCGAGCAAATATCGAAGCTCCATCTCTATTTCCGGTCATTAGAGGTAGCACCTAGGATTTGTCCATACTGACTTAAATAGACAGCTATGTGCTCTTCTACCCAAAGGTTCTTATGATTAAGTTTTCCGTTATTTACTCTTGGCTCGTCATGTTTATACAATCTTCCAGTGTAGGCAGCAGTACGTCCCACATGAAAAATTCGTTTCCTTTTATCACTCTTTAGGGTTTGGCTACCAGGGACATCAGTGATCGGATAACCGTGTCTTTCGTGGAGTGAAAAATGTTGCGTGCACGCTTCTCTATCACAGTTCCTTGTCTTTGCGAACTTTTGTAATTCTTAGGGGGTTTCCAGAAGTTCATCTTGCTTGAGAAGATGTTTGTAATTGTTGACGTTTTGAAAACTATATGCGAATTCGGTGGGGACTTTCAGTAAGTAGACACTTCTTCAACTGTCGTTTTCTTTTTGCGTCTCAGTTGACTTTTGTATGTTCTCGTTACTTTTATTGGTCACTTCTTTCGCCAGCTCTTCATTTTGTTAGATTTTAGGGGTTGAATCAACCCGTGAGCTAGCTCTTTGTTTCCCTTTATTGGGTGGGTCTACCTTAGAGGTAGATCCGAATAGATTCTTCCTAATCAAACGGTTGTCGGCCATATTGAAAAATAAACTCCGTCAAGTGGGGAAATTGTTCTTGTGTTTAGGATTATATGTGGATTGAGAGAAAAGAATGCCGACAGAAAATAAGACTTAAATACTAAAAATAATTTCTTCTGCAAAATAAATTAAGTCAATAGAAAGTAAAGTATATAATAGAATAAAGGAAAACTGTATAAATAAGAAAACAAAAAAATTCGACTAAAAAGATAAAACAAATAAATTACATTAAATGACAATTTTAGGTTTGATGTAACTATACAAGAAATTTCCAAAATGAAATAAAACGATGTCAAAATAAAGATTCACCCAAATACGAAAAAGTAAATAATATCAAAATATAAAATTTACCGACAGACGAACACAAAAAGAAATAAAATTCGCCCGAACGATGGAAATAAAAAAAGTTAAAACTAAAAACTGTTATAGTGAAACATCCTGCCATCTCCCGAGAATAGAATGCTCTATCTGATAAAAGACGGTAACGAGCGGTACGAAGCAGGAAGGTCTTAGGCATTCGCCCTACTGCTCTATGACACTGTCAGCTCTTTGCCTTTGGGTAGAGGGCGCTCTCTACTTCCGAGCAGAGAGCACAAACCCAGTCGTGATTCCGCCGAAGGGTAGAACCACGACTGAGGAAAAATAGACAGAGATTTTTTTGGCCCGGCTATATGGCCGGGAATACCCACTATAAAATGACTATGTGTCACATCTGGCCTTGCGTGGGAAGGCTAGTAAATACCGTGGGAAGGCTAGTAAATACAGGAGGGTCTTAGGCAAGAAGCTTAAAGCAGCGGGTTAGGTTGTTTCGTCAAACTGCGTCCGCTGCGGTGAGTCGGTGGTCGAGACTTTGTCTCACGCCTTCTTTCATTGCAGTTGTGTAGTACCGTTGTGTAAGTGGCTTGAAGACTTCATGGTTCACATGCTGCATGGAAAGTTCTTTGTCCTGGAAGTCATTTCTGTTTGTAGCAATGTGGTGTCGTCGTTGACTACGGCGGAGCATTATGTGTTCGTATGCGTACTAGGTGTTATGAAAGCCATGATATGGACGACGCGACAGAAGGAATTGTATGGGGATGAGAAGTTTTCTTCTTCCCAACTGATTTTGTTTTTTAAGCATCAGCTTAAAGTCAAAATCAGGACGGAAAGGCGACGACACCCTCCATCAGAATTTGGCAAAAGCTGGGTAAATCTTGTGCGAATCTGTCGAGTGAAAGGAGCTGAAATTGGAGTGGCATTTTGATGACGGTTAGGCATCAGGATATTGAGGATCCTGGACTAAATATTTTCAACCCCACCCGAAAGTAGGATAGTTTAGTTTTTTTTTCTTTATTTTTAACGATGGTTAAACTTAGCTAGGGTATGCATGGTCATTGTTCCCACTTTCTATTTTTTTTTGTCCTCACTTTTATGGTTTAATTCCTCAACCCATCGCCCTTTAGGTGACTAGAGATGTTAGTTCCCTGGTAGATGCAGGGTATTTTTCGTTTCGGGTGAGATTATTTTTGTATTTGTTGTTGTCTTTGTGTGTGTTTGTGTGTATGACTGTTTGATATCTGTGAGCCCCGCTAGAAGTTCGCCCGGCTAACTCATGTTTCTGTCACGATTAGAGATTGTAGGGGGTTTTATTACTAACATCAATTTTGTTTAGCTTTTGTATATATTTTCATTCTTTGTATAAAAATCATTGGGGTTATCAATTTTAAATGTTATTCCCCCCACCCACCCCAGACAAATTGTACATATGGGTTTAGTTAGATTTTCACAGAGTGTATCGAGGTATTATGGTGTTTGTAGCAATAATGGTACGTAAGAATGTGATGTTTTGGTGCAAGGGATATTGTATTATCTGCTTGGGTCAGTGAGTGAGCTAGATAAGTTAATGTAAGACAGATGAAGACCAGTCATTCCCCACCCCACCCCCTTTTGGCCTTGTGCCGCAGTTTTTGTATTTAACAAAAATAAGTATTGAAGGTCTTAGGCGAAGTCATTCGCTATTCGATAGTCTATTCAGCTCCAACTCGTTGCTTGCCTATATGTGTATTATTGTTAATTGTACCTTAGTACAATAAATCTGTTATACCTTTTATTCCTGGTGTTGAGTATCATTCTTCAACTGATCTATTTAAACCGTATTCCTTTTCGGGATATATCCGTTTGGCGACGAAGATGACTGTCGCCTGATACCAGTTTGGCGAACTAGGAAAACTACTACCGGATATCAATTGGCGACAGAAAAAATTCAGTTGTCGAATAAGGATTAGGACTCCTAAGGAAATACAACCGTATTAAACGAGAAGACATAAAATATGAGCGCCAAAGAAAATATTTCAGCTGAGAATTTAGATAAGAACTTTCAACAGTGAAGACCATATAAAAAATAATAAGTTATGGTAAGAAATAGTTTTTTGTACCCCTTCATAAAAAAAAAACTACGGTTTTTCTCTTGCCAAATTTTTAACTTATTGGTCAACTGTATGATTGAATTTTTATTTTTCCATATACATATTTTTACTGTGTACGGAACATGGAGAAATTTGCAGAATTTACGAAGCCGCTAGGCGTAGCGGTTCAACAACTAATACAACAACAGCAAAGTCAACAAAAACAGCAAACAGATTTTCAACAACAAATTATAAAACAAGATATTTTGCAAAAAATACTATTAAAGCAAGACGAACCAAAGGAAGGTTCCTGAATTTTCTCTGTGGAGGGTATATTAAACTCCCTTTCAGAATTTTTGGACAAACCTGAGGAAGGAATAACTTTTCTTGCGTACTTTAAAAGGTACGAAACAATTTTTTCAAAAAGGTGCAAATCATGGATCGATGAAGAAAAAATTATGCTTTTGTTATAGAAAATAGGTGCTCAGGAAAATACGAAGTACACGAACTTCATTTTGCCAAAGAAACCAGAAAAAATTTCGTTTGGCGAAACTGTTGAAATATTATCGAAAGTGTTTGGCGAACGGGACAATTTGTTTCATACACGGTATAAATGCTTAAATATCGTGAAAGAGAAGGACGAAAATTTTGTTTCGTACACTGGGAAAGTTAACTCCCAGTGTAAACGTTTCAAAATTAAAGAAATCAAGGAAGATATGTTCAAATACCTAATTTTTGTGCAAGGTTTAACGGCGACTAAGGACAAGGAAGTACGTTCAAAGATTTTAGCAATGTTGGAGCATGATACGGACATAACTTTGCAGAAAGGTATCGGAGGAATGCCAGAAGTTGATTAATATTAAACGGGATAATTTATGTATTGAAGAGAAGAGTATTGTCTGAATACATAAAGTAAAGCAACATGCCTACAAAGAAGAAAGACCATACTGCGAATCATGTGGCAACACTAATCATGCTACAAGTGCTATTTTAGAAATAAAATATGTTTTAAATGTGCGCAAAAGGGGCACAAGGCAGTAATGTGTAGAAAGAAAAATTATCGAAAACCTAAGAGGATAAATACGGTTTTATCCCCAAAAAATTAAGAAGGATTTCGGTACAAGAAAGTACCTAGACATTAAATTAAATGGTCGAAATATCACTTGTTTGCTAGATACCGGGAGTGACATTTCCACAATTGACGAAAATACCTAGAGAAAAATAGGCCGACCAGAGTTGCAGAACACTAAGAAAATTGCGAGAGGCATTTCAGGTAACAAGTTGAAATTCAAGGGTGAATTTTTCACAAAGTTAGCATTCGACGGCAAAATCCACAAAACTAAAGTCTATGTGATTTCGGGAAAAAATGCAAATTTATTTGGCATTGATTTAATTGTATTATTTAATTTATGGGAGAAACCCATGATTACGTTTTGTAGGAAAATGAATGCGTCGAATATAGGAAAGTCTAAACAGACAGAATAATTTATGAAAGATTTGAAGAATGAATTTACTGAAGTCTTTGCGGATGAACTTGGTTGTTGTACGCAGACAGAAGTGAAATTTAAACTAAAAGATAACATAAAACCAGTATTCAAACCAAAAAGAAAAGTTCCCTTTGCATAGTAAGAGACGATAGATAAGGAGTTACAGAGATTGGAGGAGAACGGAGTAATTAAGAAGGTAGATTACTCTGAGTGGGCATCACCTACAGTCTACGTAAAAAAGAGAAACAATAAAATAACAGTTTGCGCAGATTTCTCAACCGGACTGAATGAATGTTTAAAGGATCACACGTATCCACTCCCCACATCGGAGGGGATATTTTCAAGGTTGAATGGGGGCAACATCTTTTCAGACAGATATTGACACCTCAAACTTTTTGCCATTTAAAAAAAAAGAATTGTATAAAATAATTTTCTATAAAGAAAAAGAAGAGAAAGATGAAAAGGAAAGATACAGAAAGTAAAGATGAAAATAAAGAGGGAAAAAGGAGAAAATGTAGAGCAGAAAGAAAGGAGATAGACAATGGAAACGGCCAAAAGAAAGAAATTTAAATTTTGGCCGAAAGTGAATTGCAAACAGATATAGACATCGGTTACATTTTTTCACGTTAAATCTTTTGACATTTTTTAAATATATATATATATATATATATATATATATATATATTCATTGTTTAATACTTACTTTTTGGTCACAATAGGATTAGACCAGTGCACATTTGTATTAAAAATTGTTCAATACAATTATGTTGTAGATAGATATTTTTACAAATTCATTGGTAATAATATATTTCGCGGCTCCAGGCGCTCGTCAGACCAGATTCTTACAACAATAAATGTTTTAAATTTATCCAGACGAAGTTAAAAATGAAATCGAAAAAGGAAAAAAGAAAAAAAAAGAGAAGAAAAGAATGGGGGAAAGGGAGTTTAACTTAATGAATTTGATCTTAGCTTCCCGCAGTAATTTGAACTAAAATTAACAAAAGACTTTTCTTAACGAAAAAAATGGATTTTGACCTAAGCTGCCAGCTCTCTGTTTTAAGATGTATGACATTAAAATTTGAAATTTTTATTTAATTTTAATCGGAACATTGAGTTCTGTTTGGAATTTGTCTTTATTGGAATTTACCTTATCAAATTTCAATGATTCTACTCATATATATATATATATATATATAAAGACAGAGAGAGTTTAAATGTAGTGCCCAAAAATTTTTTTTTCAGTAGCTAAAGGCAATTTGACAAGCAGGAGTTTTTTGTAAAGTACACGAAATCCGGGATTAGGTAGAGTGTTGATATGGGAAAAAACGCAGACCCGCTGTGTGTCCTAATATAACTTGGAAGTCGGCATGAACCTACTCAGTTAAAGTGACAAACTCTTTGCATTAAGCACATATATATATATATATATATATATATATATATATATATTTATATTGCCCGTTTCACACTCCACCCACGTCTATTGAACAGGTTAAGAGGCTCATCCCTTGTTTCCTGTTTAGGGTGTCGTTTCCGGCTTTCTCTTTTTCAATTTTTCCAAATCTTTTCCAAACTATCGTAGATTATTCAAAACCAGGAAACATTTTTAGATTCTAATATTGTTTTGTTATTCATACAAGTTCTACTAATTAACCCATTGCTGGGAGAAGAAAGGGTGGATTCATATCTTTCTCAAGACTATTTTCGCGGAACTCAATATAACGACTGGAATTGCAATTCCGCTCTCCAAATTTTCGAAAGTCTAAGATTACAACGCGTGGTATATCCAAGTGGTTACCCACCTGGGTACTGACCAATCTCGACGTCGCTTAACTTCAGTGATCGTACAAGAACCGGTGTTTTTTTTTTTTTATAAATTTTAAATAAAAAACAAATTTGATTATATATATATATATATATATATATAGAGAGAGAGAGAGAGAGAGAGATACAGAGAGAGTGATATAAACAGACTGTGATAGATCGATAGATAAAATCTATCTATGGACCTCCATCTAAAGAAGAAATTTAGATAGATAGATATAAAGAGATAGATAGATAGATAGATAGATATGAAGAGAAAGGGATAGATAGATAGATAGATAGATAGATAGATATGAAGAGAAAGAGATAGATAGATAAATAATAATAATAATAATAATAATAATATGTGTTTTTATTACTAGAATTGTTAAAAGAAAGAATTCACGACTTTTGTTCTAGTTTTTTCTTTATTTCTTTCCAGTTTTTATATTTGGTGATTTTTTTAAGTGACCACTTCGATTTAATTTACTTTTTCTAAGTTTAATCGGAAGAAAAAGCTTAACATTTCATGTGCCTTTATTTACTTTGCAGTTGATATGTCAGCAATTTCTACACACAATCTTCACACAGAAAAGAGAAAATGTATTCCTAAGAAAGAAGAAACAAAAGTCTTAAATGGCCTACAAAAAAAAAAACGATCAAAGAAAAAAATTGCCTAATAAACGAACAGAGAAAACAAGAAAAATCTTTAGCAAAAATATCCCCTCATTTTGCGTCTGCTTGCAAACAAATATGTAGGTATTCATATGGGCGGGGTAGACTTTTGAGAAGAGGGTGGAACGGAAAACTGTCCGTGTGCAGTACAAATAGGACGGAGGGTGTGGCTAGAGGCGTTGGCTTTTTTAGTGATGACAATCGAGTGGGTATTGAATGACGGTGGGGTAGAATTCGAAGCACTGGCGGATGGGCAGGTGTTCAAAATGGAGCCAAGCCACCAACCCGGTGTAAAAACAAAGATAGTCAGCGAAAAGAGAGGATAAAAGGCACCCGAATTATAAGCAGGTGACCTCGGGGGTCAGTCTAAATTTTGCAACCAATCACACGGTGAGGAGCGGGGTTGGGCAGTGAATGGTTCGAGCGGAGAACACCGAAGGTCGGGTCACACCTTAGACAGACAAACAGGCAGTTGAGCGATATAAAGGGAAATTTGCAGATGGCAGTTAAACTTATGAAACACACATATCAATATACATATATTCCCACACACACACACACACACACACACACACACACACACACACACACACACACACACACCCTTTATTATATGTGTACATATACATACATACATATAAATATGTATGTATGCATATATGTATATACTATATTCATACATACTTAAGTAGTTTGTATATATATTGAAAAACAACGTATAATGATTTATAGAATATTCACATATATATATGGATATATATAAACATATATATATATATAATGGATAAAGTAAAATTTAAATAAATAAGGTTAAATAAACACATGCACACACGTATATATATATATATATATATATATATATATACATGGGCATATATGTAGGTACACACACGTATAGATATTTTTCTGGTGTTAATAGATCAGTGCTCAATGAAATATAACAAAGCTATATATATATATATATATATATATATATATATATATTTTAAGAAATGTATTAAATATAGATTAAACAAATAAAATTAAATATATATTAACAACTGATAAATTCTTATATATCGGCGTATAGTTGCGTGTATAAAAATATGTATAATTATTTACACACACGCACACACACACACACACACACATACATATATATATTAAAGGATTCTTTCATATATATTCTAAAAATACCATAAAATATATATTTATGCACATACAAACAAAAACCCATACACAGATATATATTCACGCACATGCGAAATATGTAATATACCATGCAATTGCGCGTACGCACACATGCACATACTCACACACAAACATACGCTCACATCGTTATGTTTAGTGTTATACGTTGTGGTGCAATGGATATCAGCTCGGATCAAGAAATCGGGGAGCCGAGTTCGAATTCCAGTTGAGTTCCTTGCATTCACTTACGCGTAAACGCGTAAATACCCTTGGGAAAGGTATTTATCCGTCGCTTCCCTCCAGTAATGGTCTAAATAACAGGACAGGTTCTATAGCCTTACCTGGCAACCAATCTACCGCAGAAAGTAATGGCAACCTACTTCGGGAAAATCTTTTGCCCAGTCAGTCAGTCATGTGTCTTCCGACACAGATCAACACCAAATAGCGACAGTCTGTTTAATACTTGGGTGCAATGTTCATGCCATCTCTCTCTCTATATATATTCATTTATGTTGACTTTTCTGTTTTTAAATATCTACGTGTTGATGCTGAAATGTTCTCAGATCTACTAGGGAGAAAATAAAATCTAAATTATTGTCAGATTTTGCTAACCATTAATCTTTCCGTACACAAACGCGAGTATGGAACGTAAATACACGTACTGTGTACATGTAAGCAATTGATCTGTCATTTGCTGTATGAGAATGTATTTGCGTGTAAATAGTTAAGTCCATATCCTAATTATGAAATAGGGAGTTATTGCATAAAACAACTATTTATTGTTCAATTGTTATATATATATACGGACAAAAATGCGCGAGGGTGTAAATTGGTGTCTGTGTGCATATGTGTGAAAATCATAAAGTTGGCGTTTAAGCAGATAATTATATTCACATACAAACGTATATATATATATATATATATATATATATATATATATATATATATATACGCTTATTTTTGCCTCTAAATATATAGAAATTGACTAACATAAAGCAGAAAAACAAATTAGTATATAGTTAAATATATACAAATTTGTAACTAAAATATCCACACAGAATATATATATATATATACATATATACAATATATATATATATATATACATGCATATACATGTGTTTGCATGTGTGCAAATATAGTTACTTATGTGTGTGTGTATGCAATGTTTTGTTTGAATCTGTCTTTGGGCGCATCACCAAAATTGAAAATGACATTGTGCCAACAGTTAAAACGAAAATATAGAAAATTTAGAGACCGAAATAATAAAAAAAAAAATAGTTCGCACACGCGTACATACACAAGTGCGCACTCTCTCACTCTCTCTCTCACTCTCTCGCTCTCTCTCTCTCTCTCTCCCTCACATACACACATGCACATATACACACGCACACACAAGAAAGCACACATACACGAATGGAACTGGACGTGGGGTAGGAGTTGGCAGCCGGTGCACGAGATGCATCTGAGGAAAGAAAAGGGCAGAGAAATATAAAAAGACGAAAATCAAAATTCGTACAAAACGCTCCCAATTGAGCACAGCTAATTTGTATGCATTTGTCCTGCTTGTCAAACGGCGGCATTTGTGTGAGTGACGGGATAAAAAACGCTATAGATCAAAGTTAAAATATTGGCGTTTGGAGACGAGCTAAAACTCGGTGGGTTTTTTTCTTCAAATAACGAAATCATTGCCTGATAACTGAAAGTCACTAACATAAAATTATTAAAAATATACTGCGTCATTGATTGTGCTTTGCCGACAACAATCACAGACGGACACAGAATATATATATATATATTGGAGGGCTTAAAACTGCGTTCAAGCATGAACTGTCGCTTCTCATTGTTGATCCCAAAGTACACTTTTATATTTACTTATGCTCTATAACAGATATTGACAACATTTAACCATATATATATAGCATACCTCATAACTATATATATATATATAAACTTATTTATAAATGGAATTTTGTTTGTGTGTGTATGTGTGTGTGCGTCTGTGTGTATGTCCGTTACTTATAGACTCCAAAATGGCTGAACCGATTTTCTTGAAAATTTACACAGTTGTACTATAAGCGTCTGCGAGTGTTCTTAGCTAGGTTTTGTGTCGAGGTACCTCCGATAAATATCGAAAATCGATAGTCGAAAACATTGGGTTATAGAAAGAGTGATCCCATTTTAATCACATTTGATGCACTCATAGACAAAGACATAAGAAACGATATTCAGAAGTTTCAAGGTTGCAGTTCTTACAATAGTACAGAAAATCGATAATATAAATATATAAAAGGCAAGCTGTTTGTGCGTGTGTCTGTTTATATATATATATATATATATATATATATATATATATATATATATATATATAAAAGACAAGAAAATCTATTCTTAATCAATGCTAACGTCCTCTAAGAACATTAACATTGAGAAAGTCCCTGAGAGGACGAGATGCGTCGGCTGATAGTCGGCTATAGTTTTTTCCGTTTCTCTGATTCTGATTTATTTTGTCTACTTTTGAGGTACACTCTATCTGAGAATATTTACACACACACATACACACACACACACACACACACACACACACACACACACACACACACACATATATATATATATATATATATATATATATTATAATCATTTCACTCCAAGCAAGGGAGTACCGCCAGTGGTACGCAGAGGTGGGGTTACAATAAAAGAAAAGGAAAGGAAAAGAAACATGGCTCGAGTTACCAGGGATGTCGAAGGATGGGTAAAAGAAACTCAGGAATCTTGGAGCCAGAAGATGACAATTGATGTCGCACTTAAACTTTTGAAGATTGTAGCTAACAGGGAAGCAAGTATATGGAAGGAAGTTCCACAGGCGTGAAGTGCGAGAGAAGAAACTAATAAAGTAGAAGTGCCAGTTGCATTTGACTGTTTTGAGCGTAAAAGGCTGGGACTTAGTTGCCAAACTAGTAACACGGGTAAGCTTCGATTTCAATGTATGATGCTACAGCAACTCTTTTCATAAAAGAGAACAGCCCATCTGATTTATACATATCGAGCAAATACATTTCAATGCGGTAGATAAATTGTTCTCTAAATGACGCAAAAATGAAAATAACACTGACATCTCATTTTAACAGATATATTTATCAAAATTAAGCAAAAGTATTTTGAAATACTAAAGAGTAAATTTTTAAATAAAATTTACTTAAACCACGGCTTCCAGAGAACTGCGCAATGGCCTGCAATGTCTTCTGGACGATCGTCTGGTCTAAGTTGATCACTGCCGCCATAATCCTTGCCTTCAGTTAATCTCTCGTTTCATAAGGAGTTTTGTTAGCCTCCCACACAACGTATTTAGAAATTGGAATATATATATATATATATATATATATAGAGAGAGAGAGAGAGAGAGAGAGAGAGAATGAGAGAGAAAGAGAGAGAATGGGGTGCGATGTTGTCTGAATCATGCAAAAATGAAATTAACACTGACATCTTATTTTACCAAAAATATGCAAAAGTATTTTGAAATACTCAAGAGTAAATTTATTCAGGTTTTTTTAGTCGTATCACCTCGAGCAAGGCGGTACCGCCACTGATGTGCAGGGGGCAACATAAGAGTAAATAAATTAGATAAGAGGAGAGTAAAGAGAAAGACTAACCAATTAAGGAGGGGAATACAGGTGGGATAGAAAGGAAAAGATATTCAGGGCGGTGTAGAAAGAACTAGAGTCAAATGATTAAGAGATGAGTATTGACATTGCATTTAAATTCCTGGAGGTTGTATCCGTCAGGAAAGCAAAAATATGGAAGCGAGTTCCACAGGCGGGAATTGCGAGAAAAGAAACCGCAGGAGTAGAATTGTCATCTGCATTTGGTTGATCTAACTGTGAATAAGTGAGACCCAGTTACCAATCGCCATTGACTTAAACCACGGCTTCCAGATAACTTTGCAATCACCTGTAAAGAGTTCTGGACGATCTTCTGGTCTAAGTTGATCAATGCCGCCACCTTCAGTTAATCTCTGGTGTGTAAGAAGTTTTGTTGGCCTCTCACTCAAGGTATTTAGAAATTGGAATATATATATATATATATATATATATAGAGAGAGAGAGAGAGAGAGAGAGAGAGAGTGAAAGAGAGAAAGAGCAAGAATGGGGTGCAATGGATAAATTTTTGTCTAATTCAAGCAAAAATAAAAATAACACTGTCATCTCATTTTAACATATATATTGAACAACATTACACAAAGATATCTTGCAATTGTAAAGGTAAATTTCTTCAACGAAATCATCATTAGATTCAACCACGGCCTTTAGACAACTTCGGAATTTCTCGCGCCGCTTCTGAAAGATTTTCTGATTTAAGTTAGTAAATGCAGACTTAATCCTTGCCTTCAGTTTATTTTTGGTCTCCCTTGCCTTTAGTTCGTTTTTGGTCTCCCTTGGCTTCAGTTCATCTTTGATCTACTATAGTAGGGTCAGTTGGGAACTGCCTGTGAGAAAACGAGGACTATATCGCAATTCTCTCGGCTAGAAATTTAGAAACAGCACGCTATACGGCTTGGCATTCGCGCTGGATGCCCCAATACGAACATTTCAGAGTGTTTGAGTATTAATCTGAAGACACCATGCCACACAGACAGGAGAAGCTAGTAATGACTATCAGACAATTTCTGCGGCAACATCATTCCTTACATCTGGCTACCCATCTCCTTAGACTGCATTCCCTTGATTATTATGAATGGGGCGTAGTTGAGCAAGAGACCAACATGATGAACTAAGCAAGAGACCAAAGATGAACTGAAGGTAAGGGAGATTAAAAATGACCCTACTATAGTAGGGTCAGTTGGGAACCCTCTGTGTCGTCGACAAAATCAAAAACAAAGAACGCACATGCTTAAAATTAAAATTATAAAGTGGTGTCAATTGAGCCAATGCATATGTTGTGTTCCACAAGGTTTCCAAATGATTCTCTTCAGGATTTTGAATTTCCATAGAGTCCAGTTAGTTATGTTATTCATCCATAGCAGGTTGGGTAGAAGAAATTGATTCATAGTCTTCTGAACTGATAAAACTAATAAAATGAATTTTTAAATTATTATTTTTAAAACATGTTGGTAAAAAAAAATATATTTTTTACATCTGTTACCCACCTCCACGTAAATTCATGACATTTTAAGAAATTAAATTTTGTTGCGATAATTGGTTTTATGAGTTAAACGCAGAATTCATTGGGGGAATCTAAATCATCTATTATTTTGTAAAAAAATGCCTCTGTTTCCGAAAATCTTCTCTCAGTAATAAAATATAAAATGAAATATAACTATAATATTATTTAATTTGATAAGCTTTTAATGGCTTAGATAAATAAAATAAATTAAGGACATTAAATCTGAAAAAAAATGTTTTTCGATTAATAATGAAAATTAAAAGAATTGTTTTCATTTTTTTAAAATTCTAATAATTTATAAAGTTTCAAAAATATTTTAAAATTACTTGAAAGTTTTGGGAGGTTAGTTTAAAAACGTATTAAGCGAAGACTATATTGACTTATCGAAAGTTAAAAAGTTTTAATATCAATCGTCGTGCCTTCCTATTTTTAAAATAATTGAAAAAAATATTTTTTTGTACATTTGAAGGTTTTCTTTTTTTTGTATGGTAACTTCTATGTGTAAATTAAAGGTCATGTGTTTCAGGGGTTCTTCTCTCTATAGGAAAAAATTGTACAATCATGTCAATTGTGATCACAATTAACTTATCTTATATCTGTCAACACATACAGTAGAAAGGTCAGAAAGTTGAACTCTGTTTAAGAAATAGTTTTATTCTAAATTTCATGCTATAAATAAGTAATAATTGTGTAAATCAAATTAATTTAACATTAAATTTGCTAATTTTTCCAAAAAGAATGAGTCACAGACACATATTTTATTTTTGAAATATTTATAAATACGAGAATTAACATTTTTTTTTACAAATGTGTCAATCGCTTAAAAATGACTGAAAAATTGAAAAGTTAAAAAAAAATGAAAATTTTAAATTCCAATCATTATTATTTCTATTTTAAATACGCCAGCGTATTTTGCTTATTGTAAATAGTAAATTTAATCATTTAGCTTTCAATTAAAACTAAAATAAATGTTTTAAGAAAAGTCTTATTTTTAAAAATTCAGTTTAAAATTCATATATCGAAAATGTGTAGAGATATCTGATATATATATATATATATATATATATGTGTGTGTGTGTGTGTGCGTGTGTGCGTGTGTGTGTAATTTTTATCTAAATTGTTATTCTAATTAAAAGAGCAACAATTTACTAACACAAAATATTTAGAAAATATTTCAATCGGTAGATTTTACACAGTAAATTTCCGTTCAGTTTTTTATGACATTTCTTCATGCTTGACAGTTCTTCTACAAGTGATAGATAAACAAACTGAAGTATAATCTCAATGAAATCGCTTAGATTATATACCCAAATCATATATGAAAAAATATCCCAAATCATATAGGAAAAGATATATTTGTCAATTTAGAATTTGCCAGCATCTCTCGTTTTTGCGCATGAGCAGTGGTATCAACTGAAATACAAACTTAGTCCTAAAGGATGAAACGCGTCACACGAAAACATTTTCATCTTGTCATACTTCTTTCCCTTAATACACACACACACACACACACACATATATTCTCTATTATAATAAAGACCGTTGCTAATTCATTTGTGTGTATATATATATATATATATATATATATTGATTGATTGATTGATTGATTGATTACTTAGTTTTTGGTCATGTGTGTATGCATGTGTGTGCATGTGTGTATGTATTAAAAATACCTCTTAGGTTCATACAACCAAGCATGAAAACGTTATAATTTGTAATTTTAAAAATTGCGCGTTCAAAAATTTCCTGCCACGTAAGCGCTCAAAAAAAAAAACAAAAAAAAAAACAGCGTTACGTGAGCGTTCTTAAAAAAAAAAAAAAACGAAACAGTAAAATCAGTTATTGAAAAGACACCACTAATGGTAGAAACCTAGGTCGTGTAATAACTCAATTACAAACAAAAATATTATGTGTCGGTATAAATGAAAAAGTGTGAGAAGTCGGGAACGTTTTGTTTAAAGTGTAGACTTATTGTTATTATTTATCTTTTGTATAATACATTCAGTCAGTCAAGTGCCATACGTGATACACGCTTGGGCGATCATGTCTCTTTCGAGACATGGCTGACTTGGCAGAAGATTATCACGAAGTAGGTTGCCATTACTTTTATTCCTGTTATTTAACCCATAACTGGAGAGAAGGGACGGATTAATACCTTTCCCAGGGGTGTTTGCGCGTAAGTGAAAGGAAGGAATTTAACTGGAATTCGAACTCTGTATAATGCATTAAACGCCCATAATTATGGTGATTTCTGCAGCTTAGAAGTGTCACAAGGCCGAAAGCATGTGACCCCCAGTGAGGAACGAACTCACTACTCAATTGTAATGAGTCGAGCGAGACAAGCCTGCTAACCATTACACCACCTCGAGGTACCCCATTAAGTGTCCATAATTATGTTTGACAAATATAATTATGGACAGATAGACAGATGGAAACAGATTGAGATAGATAGATAGATAGATAGATAGATAGATAGATAGATAGAAAAAAAAACTGGAGATAGATAGATAGATAGATAGATAGATAGATAGATAGATAGATAGAAAAAAGACTGAGATAGATAGATAGATAGAAAAAAGACTGAGATAGATAGATAGATAGAAAAAAGACTGAGATAGATAGATAGAGAGAAAAAAGACTAGAGATAGATAGATAGATAGATAGATAGATAGATAGATAGATAGATAGATAGATAGATAGAAAAAAGACTGAGATAGATAGATAGAGAGAAAAAAGACTTAGATAGATAGATAGATAGATAGATAGATAGATAGATAGATAGATAGAAAAAAGACCGAGATAGATAGATAGATAGATAGATAGATAGATAGAAAAAAGACTGAGATAGATAGATAGATAGATAGATAGATAGATAGATAGATAGATAGATAGATAGATAGATAGATAGAAAAAAGACCGAGATAGATAGATAGATAGATAGATAGATAGATAGATAGATAGATAGATAAAAAAGACTAGATAAAAAAGATAGATAGATAGATAGATAGATAGATAGATAGATAGATAGATAGATAGATAGAAAAAAGACCGAAATAGATAGATAGATAGATAGATAGATAGATAGATAGATAGATAAATAGATAGATAGATAGATAGATAGATAGATAGATAGATAGATAGATAGAAAAAGACTGAGATAGATAGAGAGAAAAAAGACTGAGATAGATAGATAGATAGATAGATAGAAAAAAGACTGAGATAGATAGATAGATAGATAGATAGATAGATAGATAGATAGATAGATAGAAAAAAGACTGAGATAGATAGAGAGAAAAAGACTGAGATAGATAGATAGATAGATAGATAGATAGATAGAAAAAAGACTGAGATAGATAGAGAGAAAAAGACTGAGATAGATAGATAGATAGATAGATAGATAGATAGATAGATAGAAAAAAGACTGAGATAGATAGAGAGAAAAAAGACTGAGATAGATAGATAGATAGATAGATAGATAGATAGATAGAAAAAAGACTAGAGATAGATAGATAGATAGATAGATAGATAGATAGATAGATAGAAAAAAGACTGAGATAGATAGAGAGAAAAAAGACTGAGATAGATAGATAGATAGATAGATAGATAGATAGATAGATAGATAGATAGATAGATAGAAAAAAACTGAGATAGATAGAGAGAAAAAAGACTGAGATAGATAGATAGATAGATAGATAGATAGAAAAAAGACTGAGATAGATAGAGAGAAAAAAGACTTAGATAGATAGATAGATAGATAGATAGATAGAAAAAAGACTGAGATAGATAGATAGATAGATAGATAGATAGATAGATAGATAGATAGATAGATAGATAGATAAGGTCTACCAAAAACATATGTGCTAAAGTTGTTTTTATTGTAATCGATTCAGGTTTACCTTTTGTTTTCAGCAGCAAAGAGTTAAATTCTTGCTACAAATTGGTTCGTTTAGAAATAAAGAAAGAAGGAAGAAAAGGGACAATATTGAGACGACAAGGAAGGTGCAGAGAGTGAAAGAAATAAAATAAGCAATAAAGAAAGGATGAAAGAAAGAAAAGCAAGAAACTTGAGTAAAAAAAAAAAGATTGTCAAGTGCAGTATTCGAAAGTATTAAATCCGATGGCCTTGCGCTTATTAAACCGTGAAAAACTTGAAAGTCGTTAATGCTGCTGAATTACACTGACGAAATTGGAAAACTATGTACAAAGAAAAGACCATTGAATTTCTATATATATATATATATATATATATATATATATATTGGAAGACTGGTGGCCTTGGCAAGACTGAAGCTGATCTTCTTATCCGTGTAAATATGTATGTATATTTGGTGTATAGATCACGATGTGATTCAAAACACATTAGAATCAAAACACATAAGAATCAGTATTAAACTCTTATTCGTGCATGCATGAGAGATTTTTTTAATCGTTTCACCCCAAGCAAGGCGGTACCGTCCCTGATGCGCAGGGGCGGGGGCTACATAAGAGAGTAAAAGTTTAAACAGGAGGAGAGTGAAAGGAAAGACAAACTAGTGACAGGATGTAAGAAAGTGCAAGAGAAGGATGGGAACACAGGTGTGATGACGGGGCGCTTGACCAGATATGACAACAGTATTCAATGCACGGTCGGATGGTTGATTTGTATATTTGCAAGATGGATTTAGGCGGAAAAACTTCTTGGTCCAACACAGTGACCCAACCTTCCTAGCAGTAGATTTAGCTATTGACTCAATGTAATGATTCCACTTGAGGTCGGAAGAGAGGGTAAGGCCGAGGAGGCGCAGTATATTTCTTACAGGGAGACTTGCTTGGTCCATGCTTATGTGGGACAGGAGAGACTGCCTGTTATGGTTGACAGATAGCAGTTTCGTTTTAGAAGCATTGAAATTTACAAGCCATTTCTTACCTCAATCCACCACTGAGAGGAGGTCCTTCTCAAGATCAGCAGCGAGGTTATGTTTGTCCGCCTCGCCAAAAGTAAGAGCTTTGAAGGATAGGAAGCTAGGAAGGATATAGAGCCATGATCAACATGGATCTGTATCCTTCATAGCTAATTGTATTCTTGGTGTATCTTTCATATCTTCGGGATTTATCTTTGAGAAGAAGCATCCACCTCTTGCTTACCGTTTTTCTCACCGGAGTTGTAAATCTGATAACAAGAACACACGGAAAGTAGAAATCGATTAATCATTTATATTTGTAAGATTACAGTAAACTTTAATTATAATTTGTCCTTATTTAATATTATAAATATATATGGATGTGCGTTGTGATGCAGAACGAGAAATCGGGGAGCCGAGTTTGAATTCAGCATGAATGCCCTGTAGTTACTAACGCGCTAATACCCTTGGGAAAGGTATTAATCCGTCTCTTCCCTCTAGTTATGGGTTAAATAACAGGACAGATTGGGTTCTATGGCCTTGGCTGGCAACCAGTCTACCAGAACAGGTATTGGCAACCTGTTGCGTGATAATTAAAAAAAATGCCTGCCTAAACGCTGTGGAGCGCATTCAGGGCACAGTGAAAACAATAATATCACTGTTTGCCATCCACTGCATCCCTGATTGCATCCCTCCGGCAAGTTTCGCCTATGTCGTGCCACTGGACCCAGATGGAATGGGAAGAGAAAGTAAGGCTGACGACCATTCGCAACTCTTCCTCGCTTAAATCCAATTAAAGCGCAAGACATGCTTTCTACCATCTCTTCAAAGCCCTGCGGCGATGGACAAGTGGCAAAAAGCGACAAGTGTGGATCCACTGGCGGTCACAGCCACAACTCTGATGCAACAGGCTCTTCCGTGCAAAGATTGGCTCTATCAGCCAGCTGCGCAGACACTCAAAAAAAAACCCTAGTGATTAGAAGTCGTGGCCTTCCTCGATTGGGAAGGACGAACATCATATATATATATATATATATATATATATATATATAATCATATCGCCCCAAGGAAGGTATTTTACTGCCACTGTTTTGCAGGGGGTTACATAAAAGGAAAGTTATGAGAAAGACTGACAGGTTATAGGATGTGTCAGGAAGTGGGTAAGAGATGGATAAGAATACTGATGACAGTGGAGTGGACAGAGAAAGGAGCATGAGAGAGAGGATGCAGCTTAGTGAGATAGAAGATGACTATTGACTTTACATTTAAATTCTTGGAGATTGTAGCTGTCGGGGAAGCAAATAAACGGAAGGGAATTCCACAGGCGGGAAGTGCGAAAATAGAAGCTGCTGGAGTAGAATTTGCGTTTACAATTTATTAGTTTCACAGTAATAGGGCGGGACCAATTTGCCAATCTTGTGGCTCGAGTAAATTCATATATAGGAGGCACCAGTGAGCTAAGTTTATCCGAGCAGAAGCCGTGAGAGTATTTGTAGAATAGACACAGGGAAGTCACATTGCGCCGGTGCAAAAGTGACTGTATCTGATCTACCAAGTCGGTATCGATCACAGTACAGATTCTCCGTTGGATTTTGTCAAGGACCCCTAGGTTGATAGTAGGAGCACCAGACCCGATATGGCAGTAGTATTCAATGCACGAGCGGATGGTAGATTTATATATGTGCAGGATATATATATATATATACTGTGTGGGGCTCATCGTTATATCTCGTGTTATAGTATTTACTTCCATTGGAATGTAAAGAAATTACATTATAAATAAAACACATTTGTCATTGGTTAATGTGACATCATTTACGACCATTAATGTAAAGTAACAATATGTAAGTCATAACGAAAGCGATAGAATAGGTATTTATCCGCACGTTTACTCAACCGGAATGTGGCGTAAGGCCGAGTAGCAATCCCACGTTGGTCTTTCACGTAGATTTAAGCTTCAAAATTGTCCAGTTTTCTCGGAACTTCCCCTTTTGGGGACACCTCAATCGACAGACAATGAACGTAGCCCCTTCGGAAGAAGAGGCAGTGGCTGAGGAAACGGGAGCCTGTGATTGTATTTGAGGAAAATATTTCATTCAAGTAAAAACTTCGAATGTTTTTTTCGCATTAAAGAATTTGAAAAAAAATTATTTAATGTAAAGACTTAAAAGTTTTTACTATAATTTGACAAACAGAAAAAGCCTTTTGGAAATTTTTGGATTGGTCTAGACCGGCAAATAATGGACGAAATGGAGCGGGAAAAAAACTCCACCCTACCCATCACGCGATCCCCTCCCTACAATTTTGTCTTTTTACCTCTTCTCTCTCGTTCGCTACCATTCTAAGTTGGGCTTTAATGATATAATGCTTGACGTGGCAAGGAAAATTGAATGGTGCTAAAAGGCGAAATTATAGACAATCTCCAAATTCAATAAGTAAGATATTATTCCAGTGGGTAAGCATTTTGAAAGTAAATGACGAAGCAGCAATGAAGCATTACCTGACGTGTCTGTCCGTCTGCCGACCTGGTCGCGAGCACAAGATGGAAGAAGTGCTGAATTTGTCTCTCACTTCAGCTTTGTTGCTATTTAACCATATACACACTGATTCTTGCTTTACCTTCCACGCGTGACATACATGTACATCTCACTCGCGCTCTTTCTCTCCATATTTCATTATTTATATCTCTCTTCTCTCGTTTGTCACTCTCAGATCTCTCTTCTTTCTCTCTCTTTTTCAATGACACTCTCTTTTTACTACACCCCCCCACCCACAAGGTACATATGAACTTTAATTAAGTGCCATACATGATACACGCTTTGGGCGATCATGTCTGACTGGGCAGAAGATTATCCCGCAGTAGGTTGCCATTATTTTCCGCGGTAGACTGGTTTCCAGCCAAGGCTATAGAACCCAATTTATCCTATTAATTAACCCATAACTGGAGGGAAGAGATGGATTAATAACTTTCCCAAGGGTATTTGTCTGTAAGTGAATGCAAGAAATTCAACTGGAATTCGAACTCGGCTCGCCGATTTGTCGTATCGAGCTGATATCCACTGCACCACAACGGACATCCGCTATGCACTTAAACACACAAAATACGCACATGCACATATGTAGAGAAAGGGCTTCAGAAATACAATGATATATACCTATGTATGTTTGTGTTTCATTTTCTCTCTATCTTTACACACTGTTTTTGTGTATATATTTTTTTATAATTATATCGCCCCAAGCAAGGCATTATATTGCCACTGTTGTGCAGGGGGCTACCCAGGAGAAAAGTTATGAGAAGGAGTGACAGGTTATAGGGCGTGTCAGGAATTTGGTAGGAGAGGGATAAGAATGCTGCAAAAATAAGATGAGAGCATGAGAGAGTGTATGGAATTAATGAGATAGGAGATGACTATCGACTTTACATTTAAATTCTTGGAGACTAGCTGCCGGGGAAGCAAGTAAATGGAAGGGAAATCCACAGGCGGGAAGTGCGAGAAAAGAAGCTAATGTAGTAGAATTTGCGTTTACATTTTATTGGTTTCACAGGAAAAGGGAGGGACGTAGAAACAAATACTTATTAAAACAAATACAAATGTTTTATGCTTGACGATGTTATTTTATTTTTTTTGTGTGTGTGAGTTTGACGATGCTTTTTATGCGTGGCATATTAAAAACGAACGGGCTTCTAAGTAAAATAAGTATAAAAATATGATCGTTTAAGGAAGTGGCCGGTTTGCCCACTCTCAATATAACAGAAATCTATGGAGTATTCTGAAAAGAAAGGTTCACATTAGTGGATTGAAATATGCCAAAAATGATGCACTTTGGAATGCAATTCAGAAATACATTAAAGTATATGAGTGAACAACTTATAAAGCTAGTTTCAGAACACGGAAAATGTTTCATATTAATATTTATAAATTCACTGTCATTACTATGACACTGTATTCATTTTTGTACGAATCATTTTGCCGTTAAAAACTGTTCCCATGTTCTATAATTATAAACTTTAATTACAACATGTTTCTTAAAGCATGATGTTTGAAAATTAGCGAAAATTCGCTCATATTTGACACTACTACTCTACCTTTATACATTGTGTTAAATATATTTCATTTTTAACAGGGGAAATACTATTTGTATATTATTTCTGAGATGAGTAATTTTCAATAATGTTGGAATTATTTCGAACTTTTGTTCTCATCTTGGTTGATATAGGTGTTATAATAGACACAACGTTTTGACAAAAAAACCCGATGGACTTTAGTGGTGTATTTTTGGAGCCTTTTATATTCAGTGTCAGATCGATTTTGGCAACTTGATTATGTTAGTGGGTTCGTGCCACTTGTCATAATTTGTATTTCTTTCTGAGATGAGTAATTTTCAATAATGTTGGAAATATTTCGAACTTTTGTTCTCATCTTGGTTGATATAGATGTTATAATAGACACAACGTAGTGACGAACCAAATTCCAACATGAAAGAACAATAATTGATTTCACAGGATATTTCGCAATAATCAACGAGATGATCCACATCAGCCAATCTATGGACACCTGAGGATAACCAGAGGGTACTTGGTCGAAATATTGTGTTTATCACCGATCAACCAAGATGAGAACAAAAGTTCTAATAATTTCAAAATTAGGGAAAATATTAAATTTAACTTTCTAAAATTTGTGACAAAATAAATGTGGCGAAACTGATAAACTAGTAATATGTAAGACGACAAAATACATGGTTATCAGCAAAAAAAAACAAAAAAAAAACCCAAAAAAACTAAGGTTTGATTTGCGCATTTGGCTATGTCAAATGAAAATTTCCCTATCTCAGTAATGGCGACGTAAAGGTGGCACAGAAATTCGAAGGCGCGTAAGAGTGACGATAGCTGTAATTCAGAAAGTAAAGACACTGAAATATGTCATTAGAAAAAAGGGCTGAACTGAAGGAGATTTCTGCCACCTTTAAATTTGTTGTTTCTCATTTTTTTTTCTTTTTACTTTTTCAGCGCATTCTTATCGGTTATTACATAAAGTTTCCGATTATAAAAAAAATTGAAAAAAATTCAATATTTAAACAATTTTAGTGCGTGGAAGGCTCACTTTCTCATACACCGTTATTGTAAATCCATCCTTCATTTTGGAGTCACTCGCGTTGGGGTCGCTTTGTTTTTTTGTTATTTTTGGGATGAGTTGTTGCTCTTGTTTTTGTATTTTTCAAGTTTTCTATAGTTCTTGCGATGGCATCTTCATCAGAAACTCCAAGAATGGCTTCATTAAAAAATTTCGCAAAGGATTCAGTAGTTGAATATGCGCAAGCAAAAAAGTTAATTGCACAAGATCGATTTCCTATAAGGTTATATGAAAAACTGAACCCTCCACAAAAAAAATTGTTTAAATGTTGAAATTTTTACATTTTTTTTTTTGTCAATAGGAAAGTTTAGGGTTTAATCGATAAGATTGAATTGAAAAAAGTCAAAAACAATTGATAATCAACAAATTTCCAGCTGGTGGTAATGTCGTACCGGCGAGTGGTTCCAAAAAGGAGGATCGATTTCCTACAACGTTGTATAAGAAACTGAGCCCCCCGAAAATTGTTGAAATATTGAAAATTTTCTAAATTTTTTTTGTCAGTCTGAAAGTTTAGGGTGTAGTCAATACGATTGCACTGAAAAAAAAAATGAAAAACAACAAATTTAAAGATGATGGTAGTCTCGTTCAGGTCTGCTGAAAAAAGAAAACTATGCTAAACGCTCAATTGATATATACAACCTCATTTCCTATATTGGAGTGACCGTTGGACAATTTCCTCGTGAATAAAAATAAACTTTAAGCGACAGAGATGTGGTTCTACCAAAACATACTGAAATTACCATGGAGATATGTAAGCAAGTAGGGGGTCTTATAGAAAATGGGGACCAAAAAACTTATACGTACACTCAGAAAAGTTTTTAATTTTTAGTACATGGAAAGAAAGTTTAAAGAATTTGACGTTCTCAGGGCATACTGAAAACAAGAAGAGTAGTGAAACAAAAATAAATCAATCTAATGAGTTTGTGTGAGTTGATCGCAGAAATTCGACACAGGGAAGAGGGTATGTTAAAATGGGGAAAATTTAGAAAAATAAAAACCGGAAGTTGTAGATAGCCATGGTCGCCCTCTTCAACAAATGACATGGCACATAAAAAATAGTACAAGGCGTAGTTTTCTGCCTATTTCCAGGTTTTAATCTCCAACAGCTTAACAGTTTTGTATTATTTTGACTAAAATTCTGTTTTGTATATATATATATATATATATATATATATATATGTAACTGTAGATTTGTCTTTGAACACGTCTCGAAAAACCCCCCGAGTATAAACGCGAAGGGGAAAAATGGAAACAAAAAAAGAAACGAACTAAGCACTTGAACATTAGTCAAAGTACTAGTCGAAAGAAAAAAAAACCGAGACGAGGAACCTAACACGTAAAACGCTCAATACACTGATAGAGCAATAAATAAGAAAGTAGCTAACCTAGAGAGCCAACGAAACGACTAAAATTCACTTCGGTGAAACCTTGGTAGGTTCGTTGGCTCTCTAGGTTAGCTACTTTCTTTATATATATATATATATATATATATATATATATAGTGATAGATAGATAGATAGGAGAAGAAGAGAAAGGGAGAAAAAAAGGAATGTTGAACGGTTTAGTTTAAAGGCATATTATTATCCATAGGTTATTTAATGCCAGAATCTAAATATTTTGTACATAATTTTAGACGTTCAGGATAAAGAAATGCTTTTTAAATTTATAGTGCGTAAATCATAAAATATATTGTTAATTTTGCCATCAAAATGTATTTTTATATTTTTTTAGTGTTTTATTGATTGTCATTTTATTATAAAAATGTACTGTTGACTTTTGTTTGCAGATTCACTATTCGCCTATAGCAGGGATTCTAACAGTTGCTACCAGCCCGGGTCAGGTTGGACCTGCGTTCAGTTGTTGTTCCACGCCCCTAAAAAACACTCCAATCTCCCACCAGAAGCCTTGCTGCTGGATGTAGTTTTTCGTCTTGCCCAGAACACAAAAGAAGGAATGGATTAAAACTGATTTACTAATGCATAGATATAAGCATAGTGTCAAGCAAAATAGATATGAATATCTTTGTTGTAATCTCTAAATGTGTCCAACTGAAGTTCGCGTATAGATTGAATCGATTTAGAGAGAGGTACAGTCTAAAACATAACTCTTAAACTTACCCTCACTACACAGACGAGCGCACGTATTCACACACACATATATATATATATATATATATATATATATATATATATATATATATATGGTGTTTACAATCTTAACAGAAGCATTAGTTTATTCCTGATAAAGGTGAATCGATCTGTTTGCTTTATTGTAAGTTGCATTCTCAAATCTCCTAAACACAACAGAATAAAAGAATATATTGTAATATTTCCTGCACTTCCGGTCGGTCTTTTGAGTTTCTCTGAAAGATCCCAAACAAATACTCTTTAAATTAACCTCAAAAGCAAGCCAAAATGCGAATGTCAAACGACGCCATGTCTCTGAGAAATGGAGATTTCTAATTTAAGAATGTGTCTTTGACAATTGTTTTGTTTTTATTTATTGTTTTACATTCCTGGACTAAAGAATGTATTTTTCCGTCTCTTCCTTTTCAACTTTAAAAACGTTATTTTTGTAATATTTTTTGTCTCGCTTGTACTTGTATCTTTCTTTCTCCTTTCTTTAACTTTATTTGCATTTTTTTCTTATACTCTTTATTTCTACTATCTTTCGTTCACGTAAATCTCTTTCTTTTTTTCTTATATGATTTATTTTAGTTTTGTTCTTTCTTTCTTCATTCCTTCTTACTTACTTTCTTTCTTTTATTTCTTTGTCTTCTTCTTCTTCTTCTTATACCCTCTATCTTTAATTCTTTCTTTCCACTTTAATTTCTTTCTTGTTTTTTATAATTGTTGTCTTTAATTTTCATTTTTCTACCTCTCAGGCTTCCATTCTTTCTTTTCAGGCCGATCTTAATTTTTCTTGTTTGGTTCTTTTATTTCTTTTTCGGTGCTGACAAGTCCCCGCCCCATGATTTATTCAAAAAGTCCGATTTGAATCTAATATTGTTTTCATTTTATTATTCTCAACATAACGTTTTCACCTATTATATCATTGATTAAAATGAATGATTTCAAGGATAGACAAATAATTTTTCAGTTGAAATATTGGCGCTACAGAAGCTTCTTGTTTGACTTTGTATATTTTTAAATATATATATTTTTAATGTTTTTAGTCCTTGAGAGGTTAGTTTTACTGGATAACCGTATTTGAGTAGACACTGAATTTATTTTTAAAAAGTATTTGTTTAGTCTTCCAGAAAGCGTACTCCATAAAACTTAGTCGAGAAAATGAGACCTCCGACAGAATGGCAAGTTGCGCGCAATTGAATCTCAAACTGGAAATATTCTGTGTAACATGTTTCGACCTCTAGAAAAACTTCATCCAACGAAAGTAATATTTTGTTTGATAGAATAATATATCTGTAGGAAGGAGACAGGGAGATGTCAAAACTGAAGTGCCTGTCATAATTATGCACTGATAGGACACGCTGAAGATGCTGGAACGCCGCAATTTTAAATATTTTAATTTAATTCTTTGGAAGTGCATGAGATGTCATCCAGGAGGTTTCATTCAGTTTTCTTAAGCTCTTGTCTTTATTATAATGATTTTATTATTAAGAACAACCTCTTTTCTCGCACTTCCCGCCCGTGGAACTCCCGTTTACTTGCTTCCCTGATGAGTACGATCTCCAAAAATTATTAGCTGCCATCTTCTATCTTTTTGAAACCCGAGGGTAATAAATCTCGATTCGCTGGATTTGCTGCAATGGTTAATTATTTTATTTTGAAACTAGCAGTAAAACCCAGCGTTGTCCGGGTGCGATGAAAGCTTTAAAACTAATCCATGGTCCTGGAGCTCAGACACTTTGGACGTTGGCACGAAAAACTAAAAAGCAAGAGTTGTTTCCAGTTAAAGCGAAACCGTAGACTAAAAGAAAAGGAAATGGATGTAAGTCAAATTTTGAATTCCTGGTATCGATATCAAATAAGATTTTTTCGTCGTAAACTGAATTTTGAAGGCTAAATAAGTCCTCTGAGTAAATGGTATCATAGCTGAAACTAAGAACTACAATTATACCTACTTAGAGCCAAACCCGAATCAAAAACTAAAATAAAAGGGCTGAAAAATATACAGACATACAGGCAGATAAACAGACACACACACAAACACCTTGCCTTTTATATATATATATAATCGATTTTCTGCACTATTGTAAGAACTGCAACCTTGAAACTTCTGAATATCGTTTCTTATGTCTTTGTCTATGAGTGTATCCAATTTGATTAAAATCGGACCACTTCTTCTATAACCCGATTTTTCGATTATCGATTTTCAATATTTATTGGTGATACCTCGACACCAAATGTAGCTAAGAACAATCGCAGACACTTATAGTACAACTGTGTAAATTTTCAAGAAAATCGGTTCAGCCATTTCCGAGTCTATAAGACACACACAGACACATACACACACAAAGTTCCATTTATATTTCGAAATATTTGATGAATTTCTCGGAATAGTTATTTTTTTTCATTTTGAAGTATTTGAGGAATATGCTGGAATAGTTAGTTCTTTTATTTTGAAATATTTGACCAATTTCTGGCAATAGTTAATTCTATTTTGAAATATTTAACTTAATATATGCTTCATTCCTTTTTTCTTTTTTTTTCTTTTTTTTTTTTTAGATATTTAATGTTTTTAATGGAATTTTTTTATAATCATATCGCCCCAAGCAAGGCATTTTATTGTCACTGTTTTGCAAGGGGTTACATAAGAGGAAATTTATGAGAAAGAGTGACAGGTTATAGGGAGTGCCAGGAAGTGGGTAAGAAATGAATAAGAATACTGATGAGAGTGGAGTGGACGAAGAAATGAGCATGAGAGAGAGGATGCAGGTTAGTGAGATAGGAGATGACTATTGACTTTACATTTAAATTCTTGTCGGGGAAGCAAGTAAATGGAAGGGATTTCCACAGGCGGGAAGTGCGAGAAAAGAAGCTGCTGGAGTAAAATTTGCATTTACAATTTATTGGCTTCACAGTAAAAGGATGGGACCTAGTTGCTAATCTTGCGGTTCGAGTAAATTCATATATAGGGGGTACCGGTGAGCTAAGTTCATCGGAGCAGAATCCGTGAAAGTATTTGTATAAGAGACACAGGGAAACCACACTGCGTTGGTGAGAAAGCGACTGTATCCTAGTTGCCAGGTCGGGATCGATCACATTACAGATTCTCCGTTGGATTTGGTCGAGGACACCGAGGTGGATAGCAGGAGCATCCGACCAGATATGGTTGCAGTAATCAATGCACGGGCGGATGGTAGATTAGAATATATGCAGGATTGTTTTGGACGGGGAAAACTTCCTAGCCGAACACAGACAACCGACTTTCTTAGCAGCGGATTTAGCTATGGATTCTATGTAGTTATTCCACTTGAGGTCTGATGTGATAGTTAATCCGAGGAGGCGCAGTGTTTTACTTTCAGGGAGAGAAGTCTGATCAGTGTTTTTTGCAATAGTTAATTCTTCTATTTTTAAATATTTAACTTAATATATGCGTAATCCCCCCGCTTTTTTTTTTTTTTTTTTTTTTTTTTAGATATTTAATGTCTTAAATGGAATGGTTAATTTCTCGTATTTTAAAATATTTTACCCACTATTTTCACGATTATTCCTTATTTTATTTTTGTTTTTACAGGGAGAATTAGAATGACCTCATAAATTGAAAACTGCATCTAAATCCAATTGAGAATGTGTCCAGACTTGAAGATTACGGAAGTACAATCTGAATTTGAGTTCTTTTGCAAAGAAGAATAGTAAAAATTTCGCTTAGGATGTGCAAAGCTGGCTGTGACTTAACATGAAATGATTTGCAGCTGTAATTGCAAAATTGGGTGATTTTACAAAGTATAGATTCATGGAGGGCGGGGGGCAATCTTTTTGAGTCCAAGAGCTGACTGCTTTGTTTTTTTTTTAATTCTTGTTTACATCACAATAAATTGTATTTCGCACCTTTAAATAACTGCGCTTTTTGTGTTGATCAAATGGCAAAATACCTTTCAAGTCAATCTGAATTCCAGTTTGTAACACAGCAGAATGTGGAAAAGTTCAGCATTCCTCTAGGCACTGCAGATATTCTTTTCAACCTCTTTCTTTCTTTACCTTTCTTCTGTTCTTTCATTTCCTTCTTTTTTTACTTTTCTTTCTTTTTCTTTTCTTTTCCTTCTTTTTTCTTTCTTTATCTCACCTTATTTCTCTTCCTTTCATCAATCTCTTTTTAAATCTTTTAATTCCTTGAACTTTATTTTTTCTTTTTTTTTGCTTCTTTCTTTTCATTCCTTCTATTTATTTTGTGATTTCTTTGTTGCGTCCATTTGTTTCTTTCCCCCTCTTTACTTTTTTCTTTTGTTCCTCTTTTTCTTTCTTTCTTTTTCTTTTTCCTTTTCCTTTCGTATTTTATTTTCCTATTTTCCCTTATTCTCTTGCTTCCTTTCTTGAGAAGCTGTTTAATCAGTTTTTCGTTTTGAAATACTTTTTATTTTATATCACAAAACTATGTATGTTTTATTCTTAATCAATTCACAAAAGGATATTTCGTGATTTAGATCTTTCATCGTCTCCAAAAACATTCTTGACCTTGTTAATAAACTTTCCATTGTAGAGTTAAATTAATAAAATCGAAATGAGGCACGTCCGTTGTGAAATCTACAGGATGCACTGAAAATCAAACTTCAAAATCTTGTGTTTAAGATGAATACATTTAGATTATTGTCGCATACATTTTCTTTTTCTTTTTAATTACTACACCTCAATCAAGGGGATAATGCCGCTAAGATGCAAGAAGTTACTGGGAGTGGAAGAAGGTTTTCCTTATATATATATATATATATATATATATATATATATATTCTTCATTTGTAAACGAGTTATTAGGCGGCCTAGGTTTCTACAATGTGGTGTCTTCAGGCGATTGCAATAACAAAACTTTATTATTATTATGACCAAAACCTAAGTAACTAAACAATATATATATATATATATATATATATATATATATATATATATATATATATATATTCTTCATTTGTAAACGAGTTATTACGCGACCTAGATTTCTACCATGTAGTGTCTTCAGGCGATTTGCAATAACCAAAATATTATGACCAAAAATTAAGCAATTAAACAATCAATCTATCAATATATATATATATATATATATATATATATATATATATATATATATATAGCATAATGATGATCCACGTATACTGTCTTAATATGTATAGGAAAAACTACTAAAAATGTTTTTTTTTTCTGACAGTATTTATTTATTTCTATTATTTGATATTTCAGACCGGCCTCGGCCTTTCATCAGAAGCAATATGTCCAAATAGTGGATATATTGGTGAATCTGGAAACAGTTTCAGATTCCGTTTCAATAATCATAAACTAAGCATACGCCAAAACAACCCTTATTCACCCATAGCAGAACACTTCAATCAATTGCGACACATATTAGAAAACTGCAAATGTTTACTGATAGATTCCGATTTTAGTTCTACATATTCACGCAGAAAGAAAGAAAAATACTGGATTTTAAAATTAAATACATATAGGCTAGGGTTAAATAGGGACTTAGGTATTTTGAATCTTTATAAATATTTCAATAGTTAAACATTTTTTAGATACACTTAAAACTTTTTCTTTAAAACAACATTTAAAAGTATTATTAGAGATAGGTTTGCGTTTACAAATGTTAAAAACTCTATCGCTTTTTACGTCACGTGATGCAAACATCTCTCGACAAACGCTCCCGTGGCGAACGTTTCTAGTTTAAATTTTAAAATCATTTGTTTCCCCTGAAAGCCTGAAATATCAAATAATAATAGAAAAAAAATACATTTTTAAACTTACAACTTTTTAGTAGTTTTCCTATATATATATATATATATATATATATAATTATCTCCTGCCTCAATATTATATATATATATATATATATATATATATATATATATTTTCTAAACATATGCTGTTAAATATAAAAGACAATGAATGTCTATTATGTTTAATCATATTATAATATTCAGTTTAAACAACCTCTCTGAAGATGGCTCATGTGAGCCGAAAGCTTAGAAGAAAAACAATAAATAATTATCCAAATTTTGGAGAATTTTTGTCTTTATTTTCAACTGAAATTATAGCAAAAATACGACGTTTAGAACGGCTCATGATTAAACATAATAGACATTCATTGTCTCTTATATTTAACAGCATATGTTTAGAAAATTACTTGCTGCCTCGATATACTATATATATATATATATATATATATATATATATGTGTGTGTGTGTGTGTGTGTGTGTGTGTGTGTGTGTGTGTGTGTGTGTGTGTGTGTGTGTGTATTGAGGCAGCAGTTAATCATTTAAACATACTGTTAAATATAACAGACAATGAATGTACATTATGTTTAATCATGAGCCGTTCTAAAAATCGTATTTTAACTTTAATTTCTGGTGAAAATAAAGACAAAATTGTCTTAAGGGTGGTTGTAGAGACATTAACATAAATATATTCGCCATCAAGGATGATATTCTGTTATGTTGACATAAAAGATCGCTATGTGACGATAACGGTCACGGAATAGCAGACGCAGATCCTAAATTAGTGATGCGGTTATCTGACGTCATACCACGATAGAGACCGAAATGTCTAGATGCAATGTATATATATACACTGAAGTCAACACCCAACAGCCTATACGAAATGCTTATTCGAACATTTAAGGCCATTATATATATATATATATATATATATATATATATATATATATATATATTGTATATATTGTCCGACATCTTTCACACGACTCGGAGTTTCTGAACGTTCCGGGATTTGACTAGATATACTTTGAGATAATATAAACAACAAGAGAACCAAAAAGTCAACTCCCGGTACGGTCAGTTCTTAATAAGCATTTGATGAGTGCGTAATGCATGATGGATATTCGTGTTTGTGTAAACATCTCATCTTTTAAACAATAATTTTACGCCCACCGGCCTGTGCCTTAAAGAAAACGCCTTTAGAGTTCGAATATGCGTCCCCCATTTCTGGGGAAATTATTGATTAGCTAGACGTACTTTTCGGCTGTTCAGCCTCAGAAAATTAAATTAGAGTAATTGAACTTTACCTGTCTAATAAAAATTTATCTTTTATTCTGAAATGTTTAACCAATTTCTTGGAATAGTTTCAAGTACCTCCACTCAAAATTTCCATATCTCAATTTAAACTAAACTTTAAAAAAAAAAAAAGTTTTCTTGAAGCTATAATTTTAGCTTTAATTGAAAGCCAAGAGATTAAATTTACTAATTACAGTAAGGAAAATATTCTTATGTATTTCAAGCCGAAATTATATTGATCAGAATCAAATATCTTTTAGGTTAAAAAAAAGTTTTTAAAATTTAAATTTTACCGCCACTTTTCATCGATTGTAAACAGAAGCCAATTCTCGGTTTTAAAAAATCTTACAAAAATAAAATACACATCATTGACACATTATTTTATTCAAATTACCGAATTTAAACTTATCTTAAGTTCACGTGAAACAAGAATTACTGCCTGAAATGTTTCAAAAAAGCATTTCTCAATTACGGTAGCCTTGTTATCACAGCTGTCATCACCTTATCAGGAGGCGATAATGGATGATTTACAGTAGCCGGCCAAAAGTATGGAAGACGAATTTGGTATAAAAAGATTTATATACGGATTTTTTTCATGTTAGGGAGGACAACCCTTGAATCACGTGACCTTTTAATAAATATCTTGTACGATATTTGTCATTTTATTTAGCTTAAGGCCTTTTCCTTTAGACTATGCTGTTTTTTTTTTTCAGCGATTTTTTGGAGGTACCTAAAATTCTTTTAAAACTTCAATGCAGCAAAATGGAAGAATTCAGATAAAAAAGAACGCGCTTATACTTTTTACTACAGTTATAAAAATCTACAAAAATATTAAAAATTTGGTGCTTACTGTTTATTTTATAACAGGAAAATCAAAAGGAGAACGAAAGGAAGAATCACAAATAAAGAATAAGAGGAAGAAAATGTTTAAGACAAAATCAAGAAAAACGGTGAAAACAGAAACTTGTGTTTGCGGCAAAAATGATGAGAATAAAAAATAGAATATGAACGAGAAAGAAAGAAAACAAAGATAGGAATTAAAAAAAAGAAAGAAAGAGAGAGAAAGCAGGAAAGAGAAAAAAGATAAAGAAAAGAAGTGAGAGAGAAGTCATATATATATATATATATATATGAGCGAAGAAAGAAAAGGAGAATAAAAAAGGAAGGAAAATAGCAAGTCAAAGAAGAATAGCGAGAAAGAAGAAAAAGGAAATAAAAGGGAAATAAATCTATTAACAAAAAAAGAAAGTGAGAACCATGTTTCTCTTTTATTCTCTTGCTTGTTACTCCTTAATTTAACAGAGATTTGATTGGCTACTCGGTTGTCGGGCGGGCGAAAATGAAAAAAAAAAATTAATAAATAGAAAAAAAAAACACCTCCCTGTTGCCATAAGATCAGTTAATGAAGGGAAAAACACAACAAACCCATCGACGGGAAGCCTGTGTAAAAAGGAGAGATGGTCGGGTACGGACGGGAAAAACGCACAAAGACGTGAAAATGAGTGAAGAATTGAAGAGAATGTGGTGAGGGCGTGGGGTAAAGTAGTTGAAACAAAAAAGGGGAAGGAAAAGTAAGCAAGAAGGGCATGCAAGATTCGTGCTTAGTAGGTTAAAAAATGTCTATCTAAAGAAAAAATTAGAATAAAGTTAGATTAAAAAAGAAAGATTAAAGGAAAAATAGTGGCCAACGACGAGTGAAGAAATAAGAAAGCCGAAAAGTAAGCGGTTGAGTAAGATAAATTATAAACACACACACACACACACACACATATATATATATATATATATATATATATATATATATATATACGTATGTATGTATAGATGTATTTGTGTACGTGTGTGTGTGCAAGTGTGTGTGTATTTCTTTGAATTTTAATCGATTTTTAAAATGGTTATGGTCGTTTTCCATGGTTCGTAAACAACTCAATTCTCCCGTGAATAATTCATATTAAAAATTCGTGCACCAACCTTAATGATTCTTTCATTTCACAGGAATAAGTAAAAACCTAATTGACTATTGAAGAATCCCTCCTCACTCTAACCTTGAATAACAGAAAATTATTATTATTATTATTATTATTATTATTATTATTGTTTTGTTGTTGTTCTTGATGAAAATGTTGTTGTTGTTCTTGTTGTACTTGTTTTAAACCTGAGATTTCGCATCATGTTTTCCATCAAGTTCTACGACCTTAGACAGAGAGCGCTTTTCGCATAGTATAATTTGCTGTACGACACCTTTTGAAGCTAGTAGGCTTTATTGTGATTTTCTCAACATAGGACAAGCTTTTTAAAAATTATTATTTTTTTATTATTATTGTTGTTGTTGTTGTTGTTGTTGATTATGTATTTGTCTATTTCATACCAGGTATTGTTTTATTATCGCTGAAGGTTCAGTGGCAACACGGATTCTCCAAAATCCAGCTCCTTCTGTCTCTCTCCTCGCAGGTCTGACAATGTTATGATCTCTACAAACTCAAGATTCCTCAGAAGTTCCAAGTCATTTCGTGTCAATCCCAGTGTCTTTGGCACGGATTCAATCGCGCCTGCTATCATGGATATGACTCCAAGCTTCATACACTACGTGTTTTCCAGCGCTCGAGCAAGGTCCTAATATTTTTCTAATTTTTCGCACCTACTTCATATTTACTCTGTACTCCACTAGGACAGCCTAGTCCGCCTTGTCCTTATTCACGATAATAATATTTCAGTCTTCCTACTTGGATACAACAGAAGTTTTGGATGTCAAGTTTTTCTTCTTCTTCTTCTTCTTCTTCTTCTTCTTATTATTATTATTATTATTATTATTATTATTGATTCCAGCATGTGAATGATATACTACAAATATACAAAGCTCAATACGCCCTTCATATAACACCCAGTCTATTAAAGGTATACCAGGCACATGCATCACAGCCAAATGTACTCAGTACAGTAACAGGTTTTGGTAAAGCATCTCATAAACTTGCAGTTGGGGACTTCAGGTTTAGTAACCGAGTCCGCTCAGGCGGTCTCTGATCGAGAGTGTTTTCTTATACGAACGTATCATTCCTAAGTCACCTTGGCTGCCACATCAGTCAAATTTTTAAAAGATGATAGCCTTGTTATAAAAATATACTCTTATATGCCAGTGAATAGTGAAAAGTTTCCTTACGGGTAAAGAATAGACTTGAGTGGACAGAAATAAAGGTCTAGAAAGGGGTGCTGAAAATACGATGATCTAAACATGTGAGCAACGTGGAAATTTTAAAAGAAAATAAGAACTAAGAATGCTTTAAATAAGAAAGATTTTCATAGCACTACCTAAGAAGCCGGGAGCAAACGAGTGCGAACTCCACAGAACCATCAGTTTAATGAGCCATATAACAAAACTGATCGTCCGAATCCTGATGAATAGAGCGAAAAGCAGAATCAGGTCAGAGATAGGACAAGAACAGTGTGGTTTTGTTAAAGACACGGGAACAAGGAATACCATGATTAGGATGCTCTCCGAAAGGGCAATACAAATGAAGAAGGACTTATACCTGTGTTTTATTGATTATGCAAAGGCCTTTTACAAAATACGCCACAAAGAACTGATGGAGATGCTCGGTAGCCTGGACATATTTGGGAATGACTTGAGAGTAATCAAGAATCTTTACTGGTAGCAACCCGCTTGCATACGAACAGGTAATGAATTGAGTAGATATACAAAGATAGAAAGGGGCGTAAGACAAGGATGTGTCTTTTCACCGGATCTGTTCAACTTGTACAGCGAGAACATTTTGAGGACCCTAGAAGTTATGCCTGGATTCATAATCGGAGGCCACAATTTAAACAACCTAAGGTACGCAGATGATACAGTGCTGATAGCAGACACAGAAAGGAAACTACAAGACCTCCTACAGAAGGTTGCTGAAGAAAGTAACAAGAAAGGACTAGAAATAAACTGCACGAAAACTGAATGCATGGTCATCAGTAAAAAGGGCAGCCCAAAATGCCAAATACAGGTCGGGGATACTAGAATCAAGCAGGTACAAAAATTTAAATACCTGGAAAGCGTTATAACAGAAGACGGAAAGTGCGACACAGAGATCCGAAGGCGAATTGACATGGCGAAAAAAACATTCCAGAAGTTGAGTAGAGTATTAAGAAACAGGACAATTTCGTTAGAAACAAGGAATAGAGTACTGGATTGCTACGTGCTGTCCGTCCTTCAATATGGCAGCGAATGCTGGACAATATCATCAAAGATGAACGAAAAACTTGAAGCAACTGAAATGTGGTTCTACAGAAGGATGTTGCGAATATCATGGATCGAGCATGTGAGCAATGATGAGGTCTTGGAAATGATGGAAACAAAAAGGAAATTAATACTGAGCATCAGGAAGAGAGTTGAAGTTCCTGGGACACGCAATGAGGAAGGAGGGCTTGGAGAATCTGATACTAACAGGTCAAATAGAGGGGAAAAGAGACAGGGGAAAGCAACGAATAACATATTTGAAGGACCTAATCAGGTGGATGACGGAACGAGGGCTGCATGGTTTAACAGGAGAAGGCGTTCTCAGAGTCACCAGGGATAGGGAAACGTGGAAAGACATGATCGCCTACGTCCTGAAGGTAACGGGCACATAGAAGAAGAAGAGTATTCCTTTCTGGGCATATTGTGAGGAAAGAGGATTTGGAAAATTTAATACTTACAGGGCATACTGAAGGGGTGCTAGACAGATGGAAACAACCCAGTTAGTTAAGAGTCATACATGATACACGCTTTTGGCGATCATGTAACGAAAGAGACATGACTGACTGGGCAGAAGATTAACACGCAGTAGGTTACCATTGTTTTCTGCGGTAGACTGGTTGCCAACAAAGAACATAGAACCCAATCTCTCCTATTATTTAACCCATAACCGGAGGGAAGCGATGGATTAATACCTTTCCCAAAGATATTTGTGCGCAAGTGAATGCAAGGAATTCAACTGGAATTCCAACTCGGCTCCCCGATTTGTCGTTCCGAGTTGATATCCACTGCACCACAAGGATACTTACCTAAAAACTACATTCGTAAACTCATCAACTCAAGCGTCAGCCGTTACCTATCGCCCATATCTTAATATCCTTCAATTACTACGACTGCCCTTCATTCATATCCCACACATCATTCATTATAACCATTCTAACAATCACCCTTTACATTAAGTGGCTCTTGAGCATTGTATTCAGCAAGCTTTAGCATAAAAATCTACTCGTGTTCACTTATTATGTAACATCTTGTAATATGTCTTTGTAACACTTTGTTGAAACGGCTCTGTGACCTTTACGAAGGTTGACATATGTGCATCGAAAGATGAAGAAACGTGCAAATAAATCTGTGCATTACTGTATGTACATATCTTGATCGCCAGATACTTATATATGACACCTAAAGATGGAACGTCTTTCAATGAAGAACCAACGATACCACATTCAAGATTTACGTTGACGTGTCTCTTCGAGACAAATATGAATGAATCCACTGCAGAACAAAGTAATTGATTTTATAGAAACAAAACTTGAAGATGATTCAAGGCTGATAAAGAAATTAATATTTTCTTAATCCCGGAATATTCATTCAAAAAGCCGAGATTATACGAAAGAAGTAATCGCTCTTTGTAAATAAAGAGAGAAATAGAAGCTGATTTACTATGACACTAGAATGTTTCTTGTCTCATCAGATCATCTCGTCACATCTAATTTCCTCCAAAACAACCTTCCCGCCTACCAGCTACTTTCTGATTTACCGTTAAAGAACTCAGTAATGTCATCCAAGTGAAACAGGTTTTAAGACTGAGGTACGCATTTGTGAAAAAAGAAAAGCAAAAACATATTATATTTTTCTTCTAGTAATTTAGAAGGTATGTTTCGGTTAATTTACATTTGCATTCCATGGTAATAGCGTTTTAAATCTTTGTGTGTGTATTTACGTATCTGTGTAGCTTGTGACGGAGAATTTATATGTAAAATTGGAAAATATCTTCTACGTACTTTCAGGCGAATATCGCCACCGAACAGTACGGTTCACGGGCATATCACGTTGAATACACCGGTTCTCGTCCGATCACCGAAGTTAAGCAACCGTGATCTTCGTTAGTACTTTGATGGGTGACCGCATGGGAATACACGTGCTGAAAAAGCATGCATGTAGCTATACACAGACATAAATATTTTTTTCAGTGCTAAATGAAATATAACAAAGCTCTTTCTTTCTCTCTCTCTCTCTCTCTCTCTCTCTCTCTATATATATATATATATATATATATATATATATATATATATATTGATTGATTGCTTAATACTTAGTTTTTGGTTCTAATAGGGTTAGACCAGTACACATTAGTATTAAAAAGTGTTCGATACAATTATATTGTAGAATGTTTGAATATTTTCCACTTTTAAACGAGTTATTTTGCTACCCAGGTTTCTTCAGGCAATTTTTAATAACTGATTTTACCTTTTACCGTTTTTCTTTTTAAAAACGCTCTTGTAACGGTGTTTTATTTGAACGTTCACGTGGCAGGGAATTTTTGAACGCACATTGTTTAAATTAAAACGAATTATGACGTTTTCATCCATGGTTGTATGAACCTAAGAGATATTTCTTAGTGTGTATGCATTTAGTCATAATTTCTGTTCTTTCATTTAACAGTTCGTCTTTATTTGTGTATGTCATAATTTCTAATTTTTCTTCTTGGCAGAGCCTACATATTTGTCCACCATTGTAAGACTTGGCTGTTTTTAGAATGCTCCACGTTATGTCTGAGTCTTTTTCATATTTTGATTTCAATTTCCAGACGTGGTTAGCCAATTTTGTATTGTAAACTTTTAATTCTTTACTCTGATTGGTCCACATTGTACATACATCAATGCCTTCCTGATTAAAGGTGTTTTGCTTGTTTTTAACCTTTTAAAACCATTCAATTTAAAATAAACGACATCACTTGACAAGACACAAGAAGTGTCGAAACAAAATAGCTACTTTTGTCGTGATATTGTAACATCCATGTTATAATTTCTGAATAAATATTATTAGCTTTACTTTGTATTGAGCACTTTTTAAATATAGTGTTTCTTTGGACAAGGAATATTATTCCACCCATACTTGTATATATATATATATATATATATATATATATATATATATATATATATATATATATTTGAGTATTTAATTTATTTGTTTGAACATTATTTTTAGTCGATACTCGTATTTGAGTAGATATTCTGTTTTTAATATTAGAATAATAATACTAATAAATATAAAATATATAACAAAATAACAAAAATAAATAAAAATAAAAATAATAAAAATGATAATATAAGCAAATACGTGGCTAAACATACTAACAGTAATTATCGAGTGCAATAAAAGTACTTAAGGCAATAAAAGTACTTAAGGCAATAAAAGTACTTAAGGCAATAAAAACACTTAAGGCAATAAAAGTACTTAAGGCAATAAAAATACTTAAGGCAATAAAAGTACTTAAGGCAATAAAAGTACTTAAGGCAATAAAAATACATAAGGCAATAAATAGATCACAAATTGTAATAGAAAATAAAGATAAAATAACATAAGAAGAAAGATTATATATTGCAAGAAATTATTAAAATAGTAAGGTTAATACTATAAAATGTTTACAATTGCTATAGTTTCATACCTTAGATTTAGTAATTCTAGCAAAAATGTAATGTTAATCCTTTAATATGTATACAATTGGCTGTAGTTTCATTCCATTGATTAGTAATATGTCACTTTTCATGTACTTTATAATTTATTTCTCTTGCAGACAAAGGAAACATGGTTCGTTCACCGATCTAGAAATTCTAGCTTGTTTGAGAAATTTCCATTTAAATTTAGCCTTTTTTATTCTCCTCTTTTAACTTCCAAAAATACTTAGAAAGTGAGATCATATTTCGTTTGTCCTTATTAGTAAAAGATGAGAGATGATTGCAAAAACTTTCTTTAAAAATGGTTAATTGTATTACTAATATAAACTTTTGTAACTCTTGGATTATTGCACTCGATAATTGCTGTTCGTATGTTTAGATATGTATTAGCTTATTTTATTTGTTATTTACATTTTATTCTATTTTTATTACTTTGTTATATATTTTATATTTTATTATTATTATTATTATTATTATTATTATTATTATTTATCATCATTATTATTCTTTTAATGCTTTTTATTTTCATGTTTATTTTATTTTATTTATTCTTATTTTTTATATTATTCATATTACTTTATTTTATTTAAATTCAATTCAATTTTATTTAATTTAATTTTAATTTATTTTATTTTAATTTATTCTTTTAATTATAATATTAGGTCTAATAAATTTATATATTAGTATTGTTTTTTAAAATATCTTTTAATTTACGTTTCATGCATAATCTTTCTGTTTGTGTATGGGATTTCATCATTCTTTTTTAAATGTCAAAGATTTGAGCCACAACACCATAACCAATGTCAATATCTGTTTGCAATTAATTTCGGCCGAAATTTAAAATTTCTCTCTTTCAGCCGTTTTCGTTGGCGCTTCCTTCTCTATATTTTCTCTCTCATTTTTCTCTTCACTTTCTATATCTTCCGTAACTTTCATTTGCCTTTTTCTTTTTCCTTTTCTTGATTTCTCATCATATGTTCTTCTCTTTTCTTCGCCCTTTCTTTCCTTTTTTTCAAATATCTTTTTACCTCGTACGGAAAAGATTTTTCAAAATTTAAACGAAAGTGTTGTTTTTAAAATATTTTTTAAAATAAAAACGTTTATTACCATCATTGTTAAAAAACCTGATGAAGTATTCAATGTCGAAACAAAATATACAATTTTGTAGTAGTTTCTAGTTTTTCACATATTCTAACGTAATAATAATAATAATAATAATAATAATAATAATAATATATATATATATATAAGTGTCATGTTAGTGGGTAAACCTGTTTGAGTAGGAAAAAAAAGGATGCAGGTTCGATTCTTCACGGTTGTACAATTTTTCTTTTGGTAGAAATATAGGCCGATTGTTATTAATTTCACTATTCAGTAAAATAAAAAACAGGAACACCTACTCAAACAGGTTTACCCACTAACATGACACTTTATATCTATCTATCTATATATATATATATATATATATATATATATATATATGTGTGTGTGTGTGTGTGTGTGTGTGTTTAATGCAAAGAATTTGTCACTTGAACTGAGTAGGTTCATGTCGTGAGGACATTATTATGATATCGTCACTCATCATATATATATATATATATAGTTCATGGTAGTTCATTCAACACAAAAATATAAACGAAAAAAACAGAACGCTAACAAAATAAATATGGAACCAGAAATAAAATAACGTTACTACCAAAATCTAATGCCAAATTGTAAAATGAGCACCACCACGAAGCTGTAAATTATGTTTAGAAGACAAACTAGCAATACTCAGCTTTAAAGAACCAAATTAAAATATTAAACAAAAGAACCGAAATTACAGGGAAATGTAGACTAATGAACAATTATCTAATTTGTTACACAAATAACAATAAATCAGACAAACAACAAAATCAAACACGATACACAAAACTACCATAAATATAAATAAAAATATAAAATATCAATATACACACACTTAAATACAAAATAATATGACAGCCACCAAACGGATAAAATCACTCAGTCAGTTAAGTGCCATACGTGATACACGCTTGGGCGGTCATATCTCGAAAGAGACATGACTGACTGGGCAGAAGATTATCCCGCAGTAGGTTGCCATTGCTTTCTGCGGTAGACTGGTTGCCGACCAAGGCTATAGAACCCAATCTGTCCTGCTATTTAACCCATAACTGGAAGGAAGAGACGGATTAATACCTTTCTCAAGGGTATTTGCGCGTAAGTGAATACAATGGATTCAACTGGAATTCGAACTCGGCTCCCCGGTTTCTCGTTTCAAGCCGATATCCACTGTATTACAATGCACATCACTCATAAAGCTCATAAACTCAAATAAACAGAAGAACAAAATCATTCAACCATAATTCAAAAATAAATAATTTAAGCGGTCATATATACCGACACGGTAAAAAAGAAAAAAGGCCGGTGTGTACAACGGTCAAAACGTCGTAAACACGGCAGTAAAGATGCGGACAATAGTTGGAATAATCTACATAGTGGTAATAAAAAGAGGTCAACCTAAATGACAAGAACACACCAATTAAAAAACAATTAAGCGGACAGCTATTCAAATATAAGACAGTTAAAAAAGCATTAAAAGCAGCCTTTGAGATTTGAAAAAGAAATCACTCGACCGGCTGTCGAGAGCGAGGGAAAATTTACTCGCCCCCAAATCATTTTACTCGACCAACTCCATTTTCTTAATAGTCGCCTTACGAAAACATAGCGTGAATCGCTGACGGAAAGCAAAAAATGAAATTTTAATTAAAATTTCGAACGTGTTGCATTATCAACACTTTATCCTCACTCTGATATCGAGCACTTTACGATAAAAAGCTGCTTGCCAAATTACCTTTTATAAGTAAAAAAACAAAAAAAAAATCTTGACCTTGATGCTAAACATTATCACAAGTTAACAATATACATGTGTGTGTGTGTGTGTGTGTGTGTGTGTGTGTGTGTGTGTGTGTGTCCGTAAGTTCAGATAAAACTTAGCGTGGAAATAGTAATTTTCAACATGTCATTTTAATACATGCATTCTTCAAACCCTTATAAACAGAGAATGAGGGAAAATTCTAAGCCCAGAGATTAGCTCTAGTAAAGGAAGGGGTTGGAAGGTATAAATTATTTTAGGGTTAAGCTAGAGGAATTTTAGTAGTAAGTTCCTCTTTGGTGGTGAGAGGTATGTGGCTTGACCCTTGCGTTAGTAGTGATAGGTGGTGGGAAGGTAACTACTGAGCCAAATTTAAAAAAAAATCTTATTGTGACTAATTGGAAGAATAGGATAATTATTTTAATTTATTCTTGTTAAAAATGTAGCACAGATAATATAATTATTTGCGAATTTGGATTGATCAGGTTTAATGTAAATTCTTAAATTATATTGTTTCGTTGTCATTTAGATCTTGCAGGTGAATTATTATTTTTGCCAACCAGGTTAGCGGTTTTAATTTGTGTGTGTGTGTGTGTGTGTGTGTGTGTGTGTGTGTTTTGCAATATGTGCGTTGTGGTGCAGTGAATATCGATTCGGAACGAGAGATCGGGATGCCGAGTTCGAATTCCAGTTGAATTCCTTGCATTCACTTACACACAAATACCGTTGGGAAAGGTATTAATCCGGCGCTTCCCCCCAGTTATGGGTTAAATAACAGGGTTCTATAGCCTTGGCTGGAATCCAGTCTACCGCAGAAAGCAATGGCAACCCACTGCGGGATAATCTTCTGTCCAGTCAGCCATGTCTCTTTCGAGACATGATCACGTATGGTACTTAACTGACTGAATCAATTTATTTTTTTTGTTTTTGTCAAATGGAGTTATGCATTTTTCTAAGTGAAGATTTATCTTCGTTATAGTTAATGTGTTTTTGATTATTATAGAAATTGTTAATGTTTTTTCTGTATGTTTACTATTGCTATTTTTTTTAGAAAAAAGTTTATGGTAATCTACAAGATTGTTTGGAAAACCGATATTAACAAGTATTTGTTTCACGTTATTAAGTTCTTTTTTTTTAAAAAGAGAGCCAGAGGTTGAATTCTCGTGCGTTCCCATAAATAAATGCTTAATAAAACCCATTTTATATCTAAGAGAACACCGACTAGTAAAATTAAAGTGGCAAAAGTTATATATAAGAGTGGACATTGAGGTCAACTCCCATAAATATAGCATACCTTAAAACTATATTTTTTTTATCATTTATACACTATCGGCCATAATTATTAGGTCACCCCAGTTTTTTAAAAGAAATGATGTATTTCATACTATTTTTAATATTTATTGCCAAATGAATCTAGAATGGTTCTTTTTTTTTATAATTACTTTGAAAGATTTTACAAGGCAAGGAAGCAAAGATAAACTCGTCCGAATCACCCTAAAATTTCTTCATTCTTTCATTAATGAAACTGCAATATAAGTAATTATTAAATATTTATAAATTGATATGATGCACATGTTATTGTGCATTACTAATAAAGGAACCATTCTATTTTCATTTTCAAATATTCACTTGGCAATATATATTAAAAAATAGTATGAAATACATCATTTTTTTAAAACACAGGGGTGACCTAATAATAATATATATATATATATATATATAGTCATCCGCAGACAGATCTGTTTCGCTGTATCACAGCTCATCAATACGGTTAGACTCCGATTGCTTTTTAACTCAGGATTGAAACCCGACCGAATTGGCGTCATTCGGCGATTCTACCTCTGGGCTATGGGCGCTCGGTAGAAGAACACAGACTTTTTAGCGTGTATATTATCATTGTACACGCCCAATAGCCAGAGTGCTCTCATTCATAACTGAATGAACGATGTGTACAAGCCAGAGTAGCTACTGTTTTTCAAAGTCTACCATTCTTCCAGTGTGCTCAAACAAGGTGTGAGAGCATTAACAGATAGATAGATAGATAGATAGATAGATAGATAGATAGATAGATAGATAGATATGAAGAGTCTGAAATAGATAGATAGATAGATAGATAGATAGATAGATAGATAGATAGGTAGCGAAATATAAAATCTAGAAACTTTAACCATAAAAACAACAACGGAAAAATTTTATTTAATTTAGTAACTAACATTAAATTTATTTTACAATAAACGTGACATGTGAAGACACGATACTTGAAACAACTACATGAAGGCGCTTGAAAATCACCTAAGAAACTCAATGATTATACTTAGTCACAACCCTACCGGTTCACAAATGTTCGTTAATGACGGTTTATTACATATTTATGCGCTCAGAGGACATTGGCTAATTTATGTTAAAATTTCCTTTAAGAAAATGATCTAAACAATAGAAAAATTTACATATAAAATCCTGTGACTTCCTTTCGTTCGTCCGTTAATCATACCCTCTATAATAGATAATAAAGAAAGAAAACGAGTGAAAAGCCACAATTCTCTACCTCCTTAACCGTCTAGGGCCATTCGTATCATATTATATTAATAAGTAGTAATTAGTGGGGGATCAGTTTATTACTTCATGACAATAGAAAACCGATCACCCACTTTATGCCCAGTATAAGCCTTAACCCTCTAGGGCCATTCGTATCATATTATATTAATAAGTAGTAATTAGTGGGGGATCAGTTTATTACTTCATGACAATAGAAAACCGATCACCCACTTTATGCCCAGTATAAGCCTTAACCCTCTAGGGCCATTCGTATCATATTTGATACAGTATGAAAACAAGCCTTGAAAGAAATATTTTCCTGAAAAATTTTTGAAGAGAAATATTTTATAAATTTCAAATGAAAGCAGTACTGACTGCTCAGTCAATGAATACCAAATGTTTCCTTATAGGGAAATACCAAATGTTTCCTTATAGGGAAATACTGTATCAAATATGATACGAATGGCCCTAGAGGGTTAAGTGACATGCCATTAAAAAAAAAGGATATGTATTCGAAAGTGATATTAGTATTATAAGTATACTCACGACTCTTTTTTTAAGTCTCTCTTTTTTTAAGTCTCTCTTTTTTAAGTCTCTTTTTTAAGTCTCTCTTTTTTAAGTCTCTCTCTCTCTTTTTAACTCTCTCTCTCTCTTTTAAGTCTCTCTCTCAATTTATTTTCCGTACCGACACAGTATTTGGCTTACTTTTATATTGTGGCCTACGAAATTCTGTCACTGGTATAGAATGTGGCCTACCTTAAAAAGCGTATTATAAGTAAGTATTATAACTGTCTGGTAAGGGTTAGGATGAGGGTGAGGGTAGGCCTAGGGTTAGCTTTAGGGTGAAGGTTAGAGAAAATAATTGGTTTAAAAAACAGCCCAATACGAATACTTATATTGTAGAGGATGAGAAATTAATTAAAATTAACTTTCTTCTTCACTTTGACAAAAATTCATAACGATATGTGAAATCCTGGTTTTCCCAAATAGAAAAAGGATTGACCATGTGCTTAACGAAAAATTTGAAACCAGATTTCGCAAGTAGATGTTAAAATGATTTTTGACCAATGGGGGCGACATGCACGACTTGAGAACCTAGCAATCCAGTGCTAAATTCAAAAAGACTACATAAATGACCTCGGCGTCAGTCAAGAGTCAGAGATGGAAGAAGCAAAAGAGAGACACACATCTAAAATGTAACTTCAAACTTCAAGCGACCCGGACATTGTCCTCTTTCTCCTTATATATTTCAACAATTACTACTAGGACATTTTGTATGAACTCTACCCTTAACTTCTTAATAATGTTTCTAATTGAACATTAGCTCCAACTTGTGTTATTCTTTCCTTATAATAAATTTCTATTTTAACATTCAAAATGTATATTTTATTATTCCACTCTTCTACACTAATCCACACATTCCAACCGACAAACAACCTTCTGATGAAAACTTTCTGATGATTATAACTCTGCATAAAATTTATAAGCTGTAGGGAGTTCGGTTATGTCTGACACAAGGCCGAAACAAAGAAACATTAATCAGCTCCCTTACGCTTCAATATCTAGAAATATACTCATACTGAGGTAGGGCGCCTTCATACCGGATAGGCTACATATTCTTCTATGTGCCCTGTCCTTTCAGGACGTAGGCGATCATGGCTTTCCGCGTCTCCCTATCCCTGGTGGCTCTTAGTATGTTTTCTCCTGTTACACCACGCAAACCCTGTTTCGTCATCCACCTGCTCAGGCCTTTCAAATATGTTATCCGCTGCCTTCCTCTGTCTCTTTTTCCTTCTATCTGGCCTGTCAGTATCAGAATCAAAGAAGTAGGCCACATACTATACCAGCAGGTTCTTTTCTTTCCATTTGAATTTGTGACTTTCAAATTGGATGCGTCAGATTATCTTTTTTCATGTTTTTTTTTAATTTTTTCCTCTCTTCTTTCCTTTCCGTCTTTGTATCACTTATATAACTCTTTCTATAACTTTCTTTAACTTTATTGATATTTCTTCTGCCTACACATTTTTTGTCGCCTTCCATTTTTTTTTTCTTCCCTCTCCCCCGTATTTTCTGTTTTACTATTATACAATTACCTTCATTAGTATCCCTTTTGGCGTTCCAAAGTGATAATGAAATTGTCAGATTTTTTCTGGGTGCATTTTCGTCGTAGTTGCGTATCGTGGCACCAAAATTGAGTTCAGGGAAACAAGGAGAAGATTAAAGAAAAATAGACAAAAATATATAATCAAACAAATGGCGACTTTTTATGTTTTTACTTAAAAAAAATAGCAAGAAGCAGCAGGGTGGGGTTCGTTTGGCAAGTTTTTTTGGCAAAGTAAAATAACAAAAAATCGTCTGTTTAAAATACCAACAAGCACAAGGAAGAAATTCCTAAAAGGGAGAAAGAACAACATGGCAGCAATTTATCTTGTTTCGTTTTACTCTGAGCAACAACAATCGCGAAAGAAACACCGCCTTAATAATTAACGTAAAAAAAGAAACAAATGAAAAAAATGTCTAAATAGGCAGGTTGAAAAACAAAAAAGAAACAAAGAAAAGTGATGAAGAAACAAAGAAAGAGGAAAATAATTTCAAGAGAAAAAAACAAGAGAAGAAAAAAGGAAAAAAAAAGAGAGAAAGAAATTAAAACAGATTTTTCTTTTTTTTTGTTTCAATTTTCCAAACTTCTAAACAGTTTGCTTTTGTAACTTATTTTTCAATTACCTTTGCTTCTCGTTCAAATTAATTTTTCATTCTTCTTTTCTTTCATCCTAGAAATTATGTTTTTTCATATGTTCTTTTTTACAACATATACATTTATTTTCATTCATTTTGTTTTCCTTCATCATGATAATTAATTCTATATTTCCTTCATTCATTCTGAATTTCTTTCATCATTATAATTCATTTGGTATTTTTTCCTTATTTCTGTGTTTCCTTCATTATAATTAATTCTGTATTTCCTTCATCATTATATACTTCATTCGTTGTTTCTCCTTCATACTGCTTTTCCTTCATCATTATAATTTATATTTCTTTCCTTCATTCCGTATTTTTCATAATTATAACTGTCATTCTTCCTCCCCTCTTATGAATGCCAGATAAAGCCCAGTTATTATTCTGAAAGTCTAGATGAGATCTACTACAAGAACACAGGTATCGACCTCATTATTAACGATCGAACCCGTTATTATTGATCGATAAACCCAGTTTAGATCTCCACGAATCCTTTCTCATTTTAAAACTAAGCTTACTTCTACAAGTGTGGAGCACAGATTGAGGTTCCATTACCCACTAATAATAGCCAACCATAATATTTTTTCCTATGTTCTGCGTTCCTTAAGATGATAATGGCTTTACACAACTTCCTATCATTTAGAGCCATTTTTTTTAGCTTTTCTCACTTTGCTAAAACTCACACTCTTCACTTTTCTGGGTGCAGAACAGCTGTATACCGCTGAACGAATACCGCCAACTGAACACCGCCAACTAAACACCACCGACTGAACACCATCAACTGAATACCGCCAACTGAACACCGACGATTGAACACCACCAACTTAACACCACTAACTAAACACCACCAATTGAACATCACCGACTGAATAGCACCAACTGAATATCACAGACGGAATAGCACCAACTGAACATCGTCGAATGAAAACAACCAACTGAACACCGTTAACTGAACACCACCGACTAAACAACACCAAATAAATACCGCCAACTGAACACCGCCGATTGAACACCACCAACTTAATACCACCAACTGTAAACCACCAAGTGAACATCACTGACTGAACACCGCCAATTGAATACCGCTATCTGCACGTCACCGGCTACATAGCACCAACTGGACATCGCCGAATGAACACCACCAACTGAACACCGCTGACTGAACACCACCGACTGAACATCACCGACCGAATACCACCAACTTAACATCACCGACCGAACATCACCGACTGAACACCGCCAACTCAACACCACGTCTGAACACAACCAACTCAACATCACCGACTCACACCTCCAACTAAATACCGCCAAGTGAACATCGCTAAATGAACACCACCGACTGAATAGCACTAACTGAACAATACCAACTAAACACCGCCGACTTAAATCCACCAACTGAACACCACCAACTGAACACCACCGACTGAAAACCCCCAACTGAACACTGCCAATTGAACACCTCCAACTTAACACCACTAACAAAACACCACCAATTGAAGATCACCGACTGAATAGCACCAACTGAACATCACAGACTGAATAGCACCAACTGAACATCGTCGAATGAACAGAACCAACTGAACACCACTAATTGAACGCCACTAATTGAACGCCACTAACTGAACATCACCGACTGACACCACCAACTGAATACTACCAACTGAACACCGCCGATTGAACACCATCAACTTAATACCACCAAATGAACATCACCAACTGAACATCACCGACTGAACACCACCAACTAATTACCGTCAACTGAACACCACCAACTTAACACAACTAACTGAACACCATCAACTGAATATCACCGACTGAATAGCACCAACCAAAGATCGCTGAATGAACACAACCAACTGAACACCGTTAACCGAACACAATCAACTGAACACCACCAAATAAATACGGCCAACTAAACACCGCCGACTTAACACCACCAACTAAATACCGCTAACTGAACACCGCCGATTGAACACCACTAACTTAACACTAAATGAACACCACCATTTAAATATCACTGATTGAATACCACTTACTGAACACCACTGACTGAGAACCGCCGACTGAACACCACCGTCTGAACACCACCGACTGAACACCACCGACTAAACACCGTTCACTGACCGCCGAAAGAAAGTTACTCAGTACCAGAAAAATATAACATTTTTTCATAAGCTTATAAAAGCAATTTTTAAAGAATTAAAACCTTAATTAGTGAATATCTTTCAAATAAGGCATTTCAAATGGCATTTTGTAAAAATATTAACCATGTTTTATTTTAACTATTTTTAATAAAGGAAATCTTAAATTATTAAATTATTTTTATAAAAATATTTTAGAATGTCGATTTTCTCTATTAAAATTAAATGACATTGCGATTTACTATATTAAAAATAATTAACAGATCACTAAACAAGTCCCGGGTCTGAGATATAGATGGCGCCACTAATAAAAAATCCAAATAGCACGTGACAAAATTTGGAACCAATCGGATTATTAGTTTACAAAGTACAGTTATTTAAGTGAAGCTATTGTTGCAAATTTTCAAGACAATGAAAAAATCTGAATGTTGTGTGTTGATAAAACATTGCTATCTGATGAGAAAAATACTGTTTAAGCAAAGCATTGGCTTGGTAAGTGTTATTCAGACTCTACTCCGTCGGAAACAATGGTGAAAACGTGGTATGCTGACATTAAAAGCGATCGTAAAGACACAAATGATGCTGAACGCTCAGTTCGCTCAAAATCGGCAGTTGTCCCGGAAAACACCAAACAAATCCACAAACTCGTTTTGGCCGATCTTAAATTGAAGTTGCGTGAGATAGCATATCATAAGGCAATGTATTCACCATTTTTCATGAACATTTGTCAATGAGAAAGCTGGGTTCAAAGTGGGTTCCGCGTTTGCTCACAGTTGATCAAAGACAACAACGCATCGACGATTGAGAGCGATGTTTGCAACTGTTTCAACGCAACAAGAAGAAGTTTGTGCGTAAATATGTGACAATGGATGAAATATGGATCCACCACTTTACTCCGGGGTCAAATCGGCAGTCAGATGAGTGGACAGCAACAGGTGAAAGCCAACCAAAACGACCAATAATGCAAACATCGGCACGCAAGGTTTTGGCCCCCGTCTTTTGGGATGCATAAGGTATTTTGTTTTGATTACCTTGAGAAAGGAAGAACCATCAAAAGTGAATATTATATAGCATTATTGGTGCGTTTGAAGGAAGAAATCGCCCAAAACAGCTACAAATGTAGAAGAAAAAAGACAACGTATCGTCGGTCCCAACGATGATAAAACTATATGAATTGCACTTCGAATTGTTTCCGCATACACCCTATTCTCCAGATCTGAGGCCAGAGACTACTGGCTGTTTGTAGACCTCAAAAGAATACTCTAGGGAAAGAGATTCGGCTCCAATGAAAAAGTAATATCGGAAACTGAGACGTATTTTGAGGTCAAAGACAAATCGTTCTACGAAAAGGCATCGAATTGCTTGAGAAGCATTGGAATCAGTGTATCACCCGAGAAGAAGACTATGTTGATGAATAAAGTCAAATTTTGCCTAAAAGTTGTTTTTTTTAGTTAGGCCCGGGAGTTATTGAGTGATGAGTTAAAAGCAAGAAACTGCTTCATTTTATTTTGCGTTTTTCGATTAATTTTATTAAAAAATAGTTACATAAGTGTGTTTTACTTAATTACGTTTTACGTCAATTTCTTTATCTACACTTATTTATAAATGGAACTTTGTTTGTGTGTGTATGTGTGTGTGTATATTTGTGTGTGTGTGTGTGGGTATGTCCGTTACCTATAGACTCCGAAACGGCTGAACCGATTTTCTTGAAAATTTACACAGTTGTACTATAAGCGTCTGCGATTGTTCTTAGCTAGATTTTGTGTCGAGGTACCCCCAATAAATATCGAAAATCGATAATCGAAAAAATCGGGTTATAGAAAGAGTGGTCCGATTTTAATCAAATTTATAGACAAAAACATAAGAAACGATATTCAGACATTTCAAGATTGCAGTTCTTACAATTGTGCAGAAAATCGATAATATATATATATATATATATATATATATATATATATATATATAAGGCAAGATGTTTGTGTGTGTGTGTGTCTGTATGTCCTTTATACAAATCCACAATTTTTATCCGATTCACACCAAACTTCACACAAATATTCTTTAGGCTGAGTCTGAGCTCCAGGACCATGGATTAGTTTTAAAGCTTTCATTACACCCGAGCAACACCGGGATATACTGCTAGTAACTATGAAATTAAAATAATCTATTGTTCAGGAATCAGTCACTTTCACTGGCAGGATAAACTTTTCGTACCGCAAATGAAGTCACATGAAGGGTGTCCAAGCTGCATGCACCCTGGTCGGGGTTGAGCTGGCTTTCTCCCCGATGGATAAAGTTTCATTAGAATTTGTTTGAGGGCAGGGACCCAAGTCCTGCCCTGTTATTTAACCCATAACTGGAGAAAAGGGACGGTACAACTGTGTAAATTTCCAAGAAAATCGGTTCAGCAGTTTCGGAGTCTATAGGTAACGGACACACACACAGACGCACACACAAAGTTCCATTTATAAATAAGTTTAGGTATATGTTATCATATCCTAATACTAAGACTAAAACTTACAATAATGATACCGCAATTGAGATGCTTTGAAAAAGAATGCAGTGGAAATGGAAGTAATATTAATAATTTACAGTGATAAAGGTTAATTAATCAAACTAAAACTGTGTTGTGGTACAGTGGATATCAGCTCGGAACGAGAAATCGGGGAAGCCGAGTTCGAATTTCAGTTAAATTCCTTGCATTCACTTACCCGCAAATACCCTTGGGGAAGGTATTAACCCGCCTATTCTTTCCAGTTATTGGTTAAATAATAGGACATATTGGGTTCTATAGTATTGGCTGGTAACCAGTCTACCGCAGAAAGCAATGGCAACGTACTGCGGGATAACTTCTGCCAAGTCTATCATGTCTCTTTCGAGACATGATCGCCCAAGCGTATATCACGTATGGCAAATAACTGACTGAATCAAACTAAAACTGTGTAATTTTTAATGACTTTATTACTTTACCAAATCGATGAGGTAAAACTGACAGCCGTTCTGCCATTATTGTTCGCCATTTTTTTATCTATACTAAGTTTAGATTAAACTGGCAGACGACCACAACATTTAGGCGCTCAGTAAAAATTGAACTCAGTAATAAACGATATGTGAAATGCAAAGCTTAGGAAAATTTTCGTCTCTCTCTCTCTCTCTCTCTCTCTCTCTCTCTCTCTATATATATATATATATATATATATATATATATATATATATCTTTCTCTCTCTTTTTCTCTCAAGCCTGAGGCTAGAAACACTTTAAAAAAAGATCCACTTCGTTATATGCTGACGGGGAAATAGTAAAGCGAAGTTTCCTTGCGACAATGAAATGATAATCTTTCCCTTGATATTTTTTTGCCATCAGTTTTTTTTTTTACCACAAGAATTTTAGAAATATTAAAAGAAATACACCTCTAGTGTTCTGCTTGTCATTGCTTCCTCAAAATTCAAAAACCGTTTTCACATTCGACACGATACATAACGTTTTCGAGGAAGCCATTTTCAAAAGGTTGTACGTCTGATGGACTGTCTCATACATTCAAGTACGATTCGAAAAATAAAAGTTGCTTTTAAAAGCCACTAAAAGCCTGAAAGGCAACACAGTCATTTGGAAGGCATTTCCTATTTAGTAGTCTAGCAAGGTAACGCATAGTAATTCTGTGCAGAACTTTGGTATAAATAATTTAAAGAAATAAATCAGCATCACCATCATCAGTTCCATGATCAGCTATGGTTGTAGGGTTGGTGTGCATCTGAGTGCCTGAGCAGTTCCATCCACATATGCGCATGTCTTCAGCAAGTAGACATTACAGAGTTCATCCCCCTCAGCCGATGTTCTCCAAATTGAAGCCTCAAATTGTTTACAGACACATGGCCGTGAATTACATCAAGGAACCATTCACAATTGGCTATTGACTTCTGTCTCGGAAATCCTGCGCCTAGTGATACCGTGTATTAGGTTGTCCCAAAAGTTCTTAAACACTTGCAAAAAATTGAAATTTTACTCGCAAACAACAACAAAAATTATTGCTCAAAATAAAGACCATCATTTTCCAAGACTTTCTGCCATCAATCTGCAAGCTTTCAGATCTGGTCAAAGTACCATTCAGCCGGCTTCGAATCAAAGAATTCTTGACACGCTTCCTCGACGTCATCAAACGAGTCGAATCGGCAGCCCTTCAGAAAGTGTTGCATTGAGCGGAAAAGGCCGTAATCTGATGGAGCACAGTCAAGACTGTAGGCTGGATGTGGCAGAACCTCAACGCCGTCCAGCTCTTCAAACTTGTCTTTGGTCCTTCTGGTGGTGTGTGGCTTGGCATTGTCCTGCTGCATCAAAGCGCGCTTTCGGTTGATCAGAGCCAGGTACTTTTGCTTCAACTTTTCGTAGACCCGCTCAAGTTGCTGACAGTAAAGTTCGGCACTGATGGCGCGACCATTCGGAACCAACTCAGAATGCACGATTCCTTCAAAGTTCTACCAAACGCACAACATGACTTTCTTGCCGAATCGATCTTGTTTTGGAACAGACGGTGTCTCTTGGCCTTTCTGAACCCATCGCTTGTCTCGATTGTGCTGGACCAGATAGGCGCCCATTTCGCAAGTGTTTACGAACTTTTGGGACAACCTAATAATTACCGCAATGTCTACGTACATATCTATGGAGATTAGTTTACCCACAGGTTTAGTCACGGCAGATAGTGCTGGTTTATATGGTACCAGTAGTACTCAGAGATTAACATGACTTAATACAAGGTACCGCTACTCATTTTTGATAACTAATTTTAAAATTGAATTTTTAAAAATAAAAAAGTTTTCTTGAATCTTTTGTTTTAGTTTTAATTGAAAGTTAAATGATTAAATGTACTATTTAGAGTAAGCTAAATACTCTGGTGTATTTCAAACAAATTCTTTTAATTTTTTCAAATTTAAAAATTTTCGGCCCGTTTTTGAACGACCGACGCATTTGTAAACAAAAGTTAACTCTCGGTTTTAAAAATCTTGCAAAAAAAAATATACATCTGTGACACATTATTTTTGAAAAATTAGCAAATTTAATGTTAAATTAATCGTGTTTATTAGTCTACGGCTATATCGTGTTGAATACCTCGGTTCCCGTTCGATCACCGAAGTTAAACAACATCGAGCCTAGTCAGTACTTAAATGGGGGACCATTTGTGCTGTAAACGTAAGGACCAAGAATGGTCAACCGGTTCTCCAGGGTTGGGTGCAGGGTTAAAAAATGTTTGTTACAGAAGCAGCAGCAAAAAGTTGCTGCCCTATGCACCTCTGGGTGTGACGGATAAAGGATGATGACACATGTATTACTTGTTTAGAGCGTGAAATTTAGAATAATACTATTTCTTGAACACAGATTTCAACTTTTTCACTTTTCCACCGTATGTGTTGACAGATATATGGATGCCAGATAATATAAGATAAAAGTGTATGGAGATCACAAGTGACATAATTGTACAAATGTTTTTTCCGGTAAGGGAAAGAAACTCTGACACACATGACATTTTAATTTACACATTGAAATTACCTAACAAAGAAAACCTTCAAATACACACACACACACACACAAAAAATTAAAATTAATTTAAAAATAGGGAGGCACAACGATTCGGATTAAACTTTTTAATTTTCGATTAGTAAATAAAATCTTCGCTTAATAATTTTATAAACTAACCCCAATAAATCTTTGAAGTATTTTAAAATATTTTTGAAACTTTATAAATTACTATAATTGAAAAAAAAAATTAAAACAACTCTTTTAAAGTTTCATTACAATTCGAAAAAGAAATCCTTTCAGACTATAATGTCCTTAATTTATATTATTTATTCAAACAATTAAAAATCTATCAAATTAAATATTGTCAGAGTTATATTGCATTTTTTATTATACTATTGGGGGCATATTTCTGGAAATAGAGGCAAAATTTTTCAAAAGTTTAATAGATGATTTACATTCCCCAATGAGTCCTGTGTTTAACTAATAAAACCAATTTTCTCAATGAAATTTAATTTCTTAAAATTTAATGTGTTTACGTGTAGGGGGTGTAACAGATGTAAAAAATATTTTTACCAAAATTGTTTTAAAAAAAAATAATTTCATTCATTTGTGAATAAGTCCTGAAAGTTTATTTAAAATCAGACAATTATTTGATTTTTGCAAGAATTTCCAAATTATTGGGTTTGTCACCGAAAAAAGCAACTGAGTTATGTAATATTTCGTTTACCATTGTAAACTCTCGTAACGTTTTGGTTACCCGCAAACTCAAATCAAAACAAGATTTTTACCAAACTTTCGAACATGTTAGAAGGGATTAAAAAATTTTAAAAAGTGGTTAAAAATATTTTGATCTTTCCTCTAAATAATAATATAAATATTTGATGGAAAAAGTTCATTTTTATTAAGTTTTTTTTTTATTCATAGTATGCTGTTTATTAGCGATTTACTGGAGTTACCTACATAATACAGACATGAATATTTGATTTTGTGGGGTAGTCGCAAAGCTTTTATCAAAAACTGTAGCTGGATTGGCGTTTTTTTTAATATAGAACACAACCCAGATGGTTTTCAACGGAAATAAGCGAAAATACAAGATGTAGATCAATTGATATCAAACACAAAACAGATAAAAACAACACTAAAAAGCAGTTATATTACACGCAAATATATATATATATATATATATATATATATATAAATTGCATGTAGGTAATATTCCAAGGAAGATCCTATTAATAGCAATCATATTGATATTAAGACTGAGCTAACCAAATAAAATAAAATAAATAAAACTAAATGAAGAGCAAAATATGCATACTTTTTCAAATAAAACTTCGAAAATTCCATGTGTCGTATGAGGATTTCTGTGGAGTGCATTCAGTTCGTCAGTGACCAGTCTAACGTTGTAATGATTGGCAACCTACTGCGGGAAAATCTTCACAACACATGAGATTGGGGACCACTTGTCGAACTCACAGATTCCCATGAACTTCTTCTAGAGAAGAAGCTGGCTCAAACCAAGGAGGAAAAGCTACCACAAGTACACGTAAGCACACACACACACACACACACACACACACACACACACACACACACACACACACACATTATATATATTTTTACATGTAAAAAATTCAACATTTACATGATCGTATGAATTGAATTCGCTAAAATAATCTTACGATCATGTAAAAATTTTGAATTTTTTTATATATTATATATATATATATTGGCTCTCTAAATAAGTTTTAGTTACACTGAGCCCTCTGGCTAGATCAGTTTTAATATTTAATTTTTAGGAATTAATATTAATATGATTTCTTTTGGGATTTTATCATAACCAGACAGACGTACGATATATATATATATATATATATATATATATATATATATATATATATATATATATCATGATTACTAGTGTGTCATCACCTTTCTAAATTTGTAACAATCGAAACATTATAATGTTGCCTACCCTAAAATAAATCATATTTTGTTGTTTCTCAAATTTTTTTCACACATTATCTGAATTTATTTTCCATTTCCATTAAAAATATATATATATATATATATATATATATATATATATATATATATATATATATATATATAAATTGATTTCAGTTTTCCTAAGTTATTATCACAAAATTTTATTTGGTGTTCAACCAAACATGCATAAATTTTTAACTGCTACCTCAAAACTCCATATGTATATATATATATATATATATATATATATATATATATATATATATATATCGTACGTCTGTCTGCACTTGTATCTACCGATATCAGTAACGCGGCACCAAGGCAAGCAAGTTATTTCCTGACGTCGAGGAAGCTCCAGAACTCAGAACGGAGTACACTTTTGACTTGCAAAATTTCATATAAAATGAATAAAGATAAAATTAAAGAACCGTTCGACTTGAAGTATTCAGAGTAAATTTTAGAGAGTTATTTCGGTGCAAAAATAGCGTCTTCGACGCCGGGAAATACAATATATTTATGAATGATTACGCGTAAACTCAAATTGACTTTAACTTTAGCCTCGCAGACACATTGGCATTTCTCAGTAGTCTCTATTTCTATACTTCAACTTTGAGAAAAATAAGGGAGAGAAGAACGCATCAATTTTTTTTTTCACAGCTTCATGTACAAAAATGAAAACTTTCAGTTACAATACCCAAATTCGGACTGCATTAAATCCAAAATTAAAAGCAGATTTTCAAAGCTGTAAACATTCAATACGATAAGAAAGGCTTATTTTGGAAAGTAATTCGATTTGCTTCCCTTAGTTATTTGCAAGGATCTGAATTTTCGGGAAAATTATTGAATACGAATTCAGAATAGTTAACCAACCTTTTACATTGCAAACAAACGTGTCGGTCCCTGAAAGTGATTTGAATCAGTTGGGGTCAGTAACAGAAGAGAAAACAGGAGAAAGGTCTTAGGCATTCGCCTGACTGCTCTATGATACTGTCAGCGCTCTGCCTTCGGGTAGAGGGCGCTCTCTGCTTCCGAGCAGAGAGCACAAACCCAGTCGTGGTTCCGCCGAAGGGTATAACCACGACTGGGGAAAAATAGACAGAGAATTTTTGGCCCGGCTATATGGCCGGGAATACCCACTATAAAATGACCATGTGTCACATCTAACCTTGCGTGGGAAGGCTGGTAAATACAGAGAAAACAGCAACATTTTAGCGTTGTCATCAGGGCCCAAAACCTTTGCGCCTAGAAGGGGTACATCGATGACAGGGAAACGAAAGGAAGATCATGTCGACGCTTAATTGATGACATAAGAGATTGGATTGGGAAAACGCTGATGGGATGCACGGTCATAGTGAAGAAGAGGAGAGAGGACAGAGCATTATCCATGCTTCTCGACCCTTAGATGGAAAGAAGCAAGCAATACATTACGAGCTTTTATTTCAAAATATCTTATTATAAAATTGCTATTCTATCAGATTTATCTGAAGATATACATTGGAATTCTTCATTTCGTTTGTCAAAATAAACGAACCACTTAGTCAAAATATATGTCTGATGTGGGTTAATTCTGTCTAAATGCATTTTATACGAACGCAAAGACATGCCCTGATGTTTATTGATATTTATTGGATACGGACAACATAAGAAGGCAATGATTAGAATCAAGTTTACTATCTATGACCCGTGAGTGCAGCACACTAGTCATAAATGCTTGCATTTATATTCATGCAATAAAAGTTAGATTTTCCAAGATTACCAACTGACAAAAATTGAAATAGTAAGTTTGTTTATTATGTGTTCCCATGAATATTCTCTCATTTTACAGACATGGCAGCTAGATATCAGTGTATTTACATCTGAAAATATTTTGATTCACGTAGACAAGCAAGCAGTTAGAATTGGTAGAATGACTTCAAGAAAAACATTAGTATATCCAAAAGTTTAGAAAAATTACAATATATATATAATTAAAATAAAGAACTGCATTAAAGTAAACAGGTGTACGCCTGCAAGTAGTTCTTTTCTAGACGAGAACGTCGAAGAATTGAACATATTAAGTTAGTTTTTGTATTGTATTGCAGTTCATTATGAAAAAATATGCAAATATAGCAATTTGCCATCATTTTAAGAGTTGTATAACCTATAGTCAGTAAATAATTGCATGAATGACACCGATAAGTTAGTGATAAACTTATATGCAAGTAATAATAATAATAATAATAATAATAATAATAATAATAACAACAACAACAACAACAAAAGTATGTTTAAAGTATTTAGTTGCCTGGAGGAGAAGAAAGAGAAAAAAACGAATTTGGAAGCTGGTCACTCCTTTTTGCGTCGTCAGCAATTGTGTTTTAAAAGTGTTCAATTCATGTGATACTGTGATACAAGTGACGACAACAATGGAGATACAAGGCAAATTGAACATCTTTTCTAAGCAATGTCATAGAAGGAGAAAAAAATGAAAAAACAAAGAAGAAATAATGTCTGGACATTAATTTTTTTTTTTTCGAAACGGAAAATGGGAAGCTGAACCAACTATTTTCACTTGTACTTTCCCAATAATGTCTAAAAAAAAAAAGAGAAAAGATTTATAATCATTAGCGTGTTAAAATCGGGAGTCTTCCCGTGAGGAAAACAGAGATGTTTTTCAAACAACTTTTATTTAGATAAACTTTAAAATGGTTGACTTAAAATAATTAAGAATATCTCTCTCTTTTCACCCTTCTCTATACTCTGTGTATGAGTCATCCACATAAAAGTCTGTTTCGCTGTCTCACAACTCATCAGTGTGGCAAGACACATCCACTTGCTTGTGGCCGGGATCGAAACTCGACCGATTTGGTGTCAGTCGGAGTCGGTACCCCCAAGCCTTAGGCGCATGGGAACAGAGAATGGAAATCTTAACGTGTTGTATATAAGCAGTGTATACACACTCCAGTCACCAAAAGAACTCTATTCATTTCTGAAGAGTAATGCATATATCGCAGAAGTAGAAGCTGTTTTCAAAATTTTCTTCTCTAGAGAGCTCAATCGTAATCGGAGCATAATATATTAGTCATCCACATACAAACCTATTTCGATGTATATCTTATCCACTACAAGCTTATTTACCGTCAAAATTTGTACCTTGTTACTTAAATTAGATGAAGTATATTTACCATCCAAAAATCTAGAATAAAATTACTAACAACCATTATCCCCGCACATCTTATGCCATAATTTAGCAATGAGGAGCGAACCATGACCGCTATCATCCCTTCACATATTTACATAAAAAAAGTTTTTTTCAGAATTTTATTATTATTATCATCCCTAGCGTTATATAGACAAAGTTTTCCTTAGTGTGTGAACTGAAGTTAGCAAAACAATTTTTTGTATATCTCTTAAGCTTGGGATAAACTATTTATAATTTTAGATTTTTTGTAAATTAGAATAAATAAATAAAATGAAAAACTAAAGAATACAGAAGTATTTTAACCAAAACTTAAATTCTATACAATTTACAAATAACTATTTTTCTATTCTAATTACGTTTTTGTAACAGTTTGCTGAATCAATATCTCATTATTTTCTTGATAGATTGGTTTAATACTATTTTTGGAAAAAATAGTTGACATCTTACAAAGTCTTTATATTTTGACAGATTTTACATGAAGATTTGGCAACGAACAGCGCTATTTCTTTTTTTTTTTGAAATATTGTTTTAAGACGAAAATGTGTAGAAATGTGATAAAATATTTGCCAAGAAAGGTTAAACTTTGTAAAAAACTGGACGCAAATTTACTGTTAATGATCCTAAGATTAAGTCATTTTCTACACATTTTCGGAAAACTTTGTCTATGTAACGCTAAGGATGTTAGAGGAGATAGAAAAAAACATGAATTTGAGCCATAACAACCCACAATGACCTGCCTTAGGCCTTCCTGCAGACTTGGTAGGTAGTGCGACCGTAGCAGAAATCGAATTATAATAATAATAATAATAAAATTCTGAAAAAGATATTTTATGTAAAGATGTGAATGGATGATAGCGGTCATGGTTCGCTCCTCATTGCTAAATTATGGCATAAGATGTGCGGGGGATAATGGTTGTTAGTAATTTTATTCTAGATTTTTGGATGGTAAATATACTTCATCTCATAGTTACAATCCAATTAAAAAAGAAATAGATATTTTACTGTTCAAGATATTATCGCCAAAAGAAAGGCATAGACATTCTGTGAATATTTTTTTAAAGATCTTGCAGCATATATGATCCAGCATGAACATCAACTTCTTTCTTTATCCATCAGAATCTACAGAAGGATACTGAGAATATAAGGAACAGGGTGCCTACATAAGAATATCTCAAGGAAAACGGAGTGAAAAAGACATTTAAACTCAGAATCAGAAAGAGACAGATGAAATTTCTTAGTTCCATTATGAGGAAAAATGGCTTGGAGAATTTGACACTAGTAGCTTGCCTGCCATCTCATTTTCGTGAATAGATGGCGGAATGCAGAGTGAGAGGAATGGTAAAAAGACAGAAGTTACTAAGCGATACAGATGAGAGAAAATTGGGGAGAGTTATGGTCGCTCATGACATGGCACACTGAAGAATTGATTATTTTTATACAATCATGGCTGAAAAGTAATATCATTTGCATTAAGTCAACGTTTCTGATATGCGTCATTTTCAATGATGTCGGTTAGATTTTCCAATGAATTTTTTAAACAAATTTCTCCAAGGTCTTTTTCTTCGTTTGTCTGTTGGTAAAGTTGTTTCAGTATTAAATTAACGAATATTTAATATTATATTTAATATTATTTAATATTATTCTAAATGCGGTCGGCAAAATCAGAATGAACCATGTCTTTTTCATTTTTTTTTTTATTCACTTTTTGCGTACTGGAGATCCATTGAGAATTTGTGTATTTTTTAAAATTTATTTCATATTTTTTAATGTTTACAATTTATATTCGTTTTTTTTTTATTTTCTGTCTCTCACTCACTTACATTTTTTGAAATTCCCATTGTGTGATTAGGTAATCAGAAAACATTAATTTATGGACGTCTTTAAGTTATTTTTAATTTCTGAAATATTATAAAAACATTAAAGGTCTGATTTTTTTTTGTTAATTTTTAGCTAAAAAGAAAATTTCAAAATTTGAAACCAACAATATCATCTCTAAATCTTTTTATTTCATTTATTTTGTGTACGACACTCCCCAACACCCAATAAAAAATAACATGAAATTACTTTAATATTCATTAATGACTATACCGCAGAAACGAAATGAGACATTTGAAAAAATTGTTTTTGCTGTTGCTATTATTATTTATTTGTTATGTATTTGTTTTTATTTATACTATATGAAACTGTATAGCATTTTGTTTCTTACGGTCAGGGTTGTGGAATTGATTTGCACCACTACTTGCCTTAGGTCTTCCACAGACTTGTTAGAACGTGCGACAATAGCAGAAATCGAAATATGCTACTACTACTAATAATAATATTGGGGCTAATCTATATTCGCCAAGTTGTTGTGGCCTTGTTAGGGCCAGGAAGAAAGACACAGAAACAAGGACGAAGATTCGAATAGGGTATTAGAATAACAGAATATAGCTTTAGTAATCAGCAAATATAAGTGTCCGTCCGAAAGGTATAGTTAAACTACGTCTCTGCTTCTTCACGACTGTCTCACAGCTTCGTCCCCGGAAGTCACGTAGGTTAGTATTTATTGAGAAAGGAAGAGTCTATTCGTATAGATAAGGGACTATAACAAATAATAATAATGATAATAATGATAAAAATCTAGGATCAAAGTGTATTATCAAAGTGCGCACAAACTACATTCAATCGCTCTGTCTTCTCGCAGAACGCAACTGGACAAAAAACAAAAAACAAAAAAAAACTACTTGATCATTTCTCCCCAAGCAAAGCGGGGCCGGTGAGGACGTGACCTAAGTCGAGATGTCAGGTCAAGACATTGCAGACACTTCTTTGAATTTTTTAAGAACCTAGGGATAAATTGCAGGAGCAACCGACCAGGTATGGCAACAGGATTCAATGCACTGACGAATTGTAGATTTATAAGCACCCTTCCACTGCTAGGAAGGTTGGGTCACTGTGTCGGGCCGGGAAGATTTTTCCGCCTGAATCCATCTTGCACATATACAAATCAACTATTCGACCGTGCATGGAATACTGCAGTCATATATGATCAAGCGCCCCGCTGTTCATCTCAGTGTTATTGACAGGATCCAAAGGAGAATCAGTAATGTGATATGTACCGATTTGACGGCTCGACTCCAGCCACTTTCTCACCGACGGGATATGTCTTCCCTCTGTCTGTTCTATAAATATTTTCATGGCTACTGCTCCAATGAACTTGAGTCACTGGTGCCCCTGCAACAGGTGTTTACTCGTGCAACCAAACTAGCAACTGGGTCCCACCCCTTCACAGTTAGATCAACCAAATGCAGACGACAACTCTACTCCTGCAGCTTCTTTTCTCGCACTTCCCGCCTGTGGAACTCGCTTCCATATTCTTGCTTTCCTGACGGCTACAACCTCCAGGAATTTAAATGCAATGTCAGTATCCATCTTTTAACCACTTGACTTTCTACACCCTGTATATCTTTTCCTTTCTCTCCACCTTTGCAATTGTCATCACACCTGTATTCCCATCCTTAACTGGTTCGTTTTTCTCTTTACTCTCATCCTATCTAATGTTTTTACTCTTATGTAGCTCCTTGCACTTGCTCAGGGTGATATGATTTTTAAAAAAAGTAGATGCTGCTATAGCTCCGATATATTCATTTTATTTTGAAAGATACCAGGACCCGGGGGACAGCTACTCAGGCAATACCTTCCTTACTGTACTGAAGAGGTTGAATCAGTAGTAACACCGATGCTAACGCAACCAACGGACCCTGGGCCTCCTACATTAAATTGACTTTGTGTCCCATCCTGCCAACGTGGGAAGGCAAATAAATACGATTTAACTACGCGCGGACATACATTTTATCTCTCAATTGTGTTTTTGTTCGAAAACAGAAACACACAAAAATATTTGAGAGATGCCTTGACTCGGGAATTCCCCACTTGCAGCAGAACCCCTGACATTGCGCCTAAGAGCGAGGGTCGGTGAAATACCGAAACCGACGTAACATTGATTGCGGGACAGAGCAGTTTTTGGCCTTAGCTCATGTGCACGCATTTGAGATCACCACTTTAAACCGGCATTGTGTCATATTCCGTCACCATGAGGACAGTAAATATCAAGGGTAGTGGATGTTCTCCTCATCTCTAATATTAATATTAGCCGTTTTCTTACAAGGAATCACTCGGCATTATTCAGTAAGCAATTAGTGATAATTTCTTTTGAAATTTATAAAATCTTTCACTTGAATATATTTTTTTCAGGAAAATAAGCTTCCCAAGTCCAGTCATTGTTATTGCCATTTTCCAGTAGTTATAAGGGTTTTTATCCTAATCTTTTTTTTTAAGTAGAATGGAATTTTAACACCTTAATTATATTATTATTTTCTCCTTGAAATATATCTGATATCCATTTTAGTTCTTGCTGTTGCTTGAATTCCTCAACTGACGTGGTTATTGTTATTTGCTAAACATTTGTGATTCTGTAACAGCAATAGTAAAGTCAAAGAAGGATCTGCAAAATAATCGATCCTGACTTCAGTAACTTACTCACAGACTTGACATGGCTTCCCTTCTCTCTTGTCTACAAATATTTTCATGGCAACTGCTCTGACGAAATTTTTTCTCTGGTGCCCCGTCCACGCGAATCGCTATTAAACTGTCATCATATCCCACCATTTTACTGTATAAATAGTTAAATGTAACCATCAACTCGAACAGTTTCTTTTCTCCCATTTCTAGTCTCTTTTGTTTACTTGCTTCCCTGATTGCTACTATTTCAACAAAAAAATTAAAAGCAACTTCAATTGTCATCTATCTTCTTGAATCCCGTTCATCTTTTATCCTTCTCTCAATACACACTGTATCCAGTATTTTTTTCGCTGTAACCCTCTGTGCACTAGTGGCTGTCCCGCCTTACTTAGGGTGAAATGATTTTAAAAATAAATTGACTTTATTCTCATGAGTAGCAACACACTGTTGACGTTCTTGACGACGGCCTGGAAACGTCATATAGGTGTTAGAAGTAAACCCCTCGTGACGGGTTGTGGCTTGTGTTGGCAACTGCGAGTTATTCCTGATGGGAATAGATATAACACTGCACTAAACTATTTGAAATCTAATTAATAATAACCACAAACGTTCAATAATAGGTACAAATGTGCTAATTTGTTGCATCATAAAGAAAAATATTATCGGTGACTTGGAATTGCTACTTTGATAGTTATTAAAACCTTAAATATATATTTTTAAATACCTAGATAATTAAATTATAGGGTGCGTCTTACCACTTGTAGCGTCCTAGCATACAGGAAATACATTAATATATATGATACTAGCAACATAGCCCGGCGTTGCTCGGGTGTAATGAAAGCTTTAAAACTAATCCATGGTCCTGGAGCTCAGGCTCTTTGGACGCTGACACGAAAGACTAAAAAGCAATAGTTGTTTCCAGTTAAAGCAAAACCGTAGACTGAAAGAAAAATGAATGGATGTAAGTCAAATTTTGATTTCCTGGTATCGATATCAAATAAGTTTTTTTCGTTGTAAACTGAATTTTGAAGGCTAAATAAGTCCTCTGAGTAAATGGTATTATGACTGAGACTAAGAACTACAATTATACCTACTTAGAGCCAAACCCGAAGCAAAACTAAAATAAAAGGGCTGAAAAAATAGACATACAGGCAGATAAACAGACATACACCCAATTATCTTGCCTTATATATATATATATATATATATTATCGATTTTCTGCACTATTGTAAGAACTGCAACCTTGAAACTTCTGAATATTGTTTCTTATGTCTTTGTCTATGAGTGTATCAAATTTGATTAAAATCGGATCACTCCTTCCATAACCCGATTTTTTCGATTATCGCTTTCCGATATTTATCGGGGGTACCTCGACACAAAGCGTAGCTAAGAGCACTCGCAGATTTTTATAGTACAACTGTGTAAATTTTCAAGAAAATCGGTTCAGCCGTTTCGGAGTCTATAGGCAATGGACACAGACACACACAGACATACACACACACACAAAGTTCCATTTATAAATAAGTTTCGATACAAGTCGTTCTAAAAATAAATCGTGCCACACAGGCATATAAAAGTGTTTTTATTTTGAAGTAGTCGGAGGTGGGGGGGGGGGGGGCTCGAACGCTGTTTCAGATTCGCAATTACTTTATTATGCCTGTTTCTATTTTAGCAACTACCCAAGCAAACCGCGTTCATTCACACTCCAACAAACCATATCAGACGGACTCTGATCCGTTTATTTTAATTTTGAGCCGTCTGTAAACATGGCCTCCAGTCTCAGTTT